>JADBJO010023782.1:0-26076 GCA_016801955.1 Conus betulinus | reverse complement strand
GTCATCAGTTGTGTTAGCTCAGCATTTTCTCTCTGCTCAAGGGGGGCTGTGTGAGCGTGTGTGTGTATATTCCTCTTATTGGAGTTTGTTTTTGTTTCTTAAGATTTTGTGGCGTTATTTTATTTATTTATTTTTTTTTATTTGGGTTGTATGGAGTTTGTGTTTGTGAGGTTTTATGGGGTTTTTGTAATGTGAAATTGTATGGGTTTTTTGTTTTGTGTGTTGTATGGCATTTTCATTTTGTGGGGTTGTATGGTGTTTTTCATTTTGTGGGGGTTGTATGGCGTTTTTTCATTTTGTGGGGTTGTATGGTGTTTTCATTTTGTGGGGTTGTATGGGGGTTTTGTTCTGTGGGGTCATGCAGGATTTTTGTATCCACTGGGTGTGATGTATCATCATTGGGTGTGAAGTGTCATCCATTGGGTGTGATGTGTCATCCATTGGGTGTGATGTGTGTCATCCATTGGGTGTGATGTGTCATCCACTGGGTGTGATGTATCATCCATTGGGTGTGATGTGTCGTCCATTGGGTGTGATGTGTCATCCATTGGGTGTGATGTGTGTCATCCACTGGGTGTGATGTGTCATCCACTGGGTGTGATGTATCATCATTGGGTGTGATGTGTGTCATCCATTGGGTGTGATGTCTGTCGTCCATTGGGTGTGATGTGTCATCCATTGGGTGTGATGTGTGTCATCCATAATGTGATGTGTGTCATCCATTGGATGTGATGTGTGTCATCCATAATGTGATGTGTGTCATCCATTGGGTGTGATGTGTGTCATCCATGGATGTGATGTGTGTCATGCATTGGGTGTGATGTGTCATCCATTGGGTGTGATGTGTGTCATCCATTGGGTGTGATGTGTGTCATCCATAATGTGATGTGTGTCATCCATTGGGTGTGATGTGTGTCATCCATTGGGTGTGATGTGTGTCATCCATTGGGTGTGATGTGTGTCATCCATAATGTGATGTGTCATCCATTGGGTGTGATGTGTGTCATCCATTGGGTGTGATGTGTGTCAGGCATTGGGTGTGATGAGTCATCCATTATGTGATGTCTGTCATCCATTGAGTGTGATGTATGTCATCCATTGGGCGTGATGTATGTCAGTGTACAGTGTGAGGCTGTAGTGTTGCCATGTAAAGTAGCAATGCAAGTGTGAAGTACAACTGTCCTTGTGTGTTCAATGCATTTTGTAAATGTGAATGATGAACTCTCCGTTTACATGGGATATACTTTTTATCATGAAGCCCATGAGAGAGAGAGAGAGAGAGAGAGAGAGTGTGTGTGTTGGGTGTGTGAGTTTAAAATCAGCCTTTTTACCTCTTTTATTTTTGTGGGTGCTATCAGTTGTCTTCCCTAGTTTTGATATTGGCAAAGTAGTCTGTTTAAATCTTTCACATTTTTTTAAAATGGTATAAAGAAAGTAAGTGAGTAATTCAATTAAAAAAAAAAAGAATTTAGTAACATTTGATTAGGATTTCAAAGTTTATTATTTGTTTCATATAACTTGTACACATTCAGTTAGCCGATGAAAATGTATCTAGATTTTAATTTTCAAATTTCATTATGAGATGAGCAAGAACCATGTGTAAAATAATTAGCTGCATAAGTGCACATTCATACTTCATCAGTCTGGTGGAAAATTGTAAGGACTGTGAACAGAAGACACTGAACATTCCAGTGGATTTAGGATGACTAAAGTCTTGATATTACAGATGCCACCATACAGACTCCAGGACATCTAATGTACAAACATTCATTTAAATTTATCATGGACATGTAGAAACAGGCGTATGTTACAATACTGTGATCCATTGTATAGATTCATGGACATGTAGACACAGTTGAGTGTTACAATACTGTGATCCATCGTACAGATCCATGGACATGTAGACACAGGCGTATGTTAAATACTGTGATCTGTCATACAGATCCACATGTGACATAGTTGAATGTTACAATACTGTGATCAGTCGTACAGATCCATGGACATGTAGACACAGGCGTACATTACCATACTGTGATCCATCGTGATCCATCATGTACAGATCCATGGACATGTGATCCATCACAGATCCATGGACATGTAGACACAGGCGAATGTTACAATACTGTGATCCATCGTACAGATCCATGCATGTTGTGACACAGGCGTACATTACCATACTGGATCCATGGACATGTAGACACAGGCGAATGTTACAATACTGTGATCCATCGTACAGATCCATGGACATGTAGACACAGGCGATTTACAAGTTACAATACTGTGATCCATCGTACAGATCCATGGACATGTAGACACAGGCGTATGTTACAATACTGTGATCCATCGTACAGATCCATGGACATGTAGACACAGGCGGATGTTACAATACTGTGATCCATCGTACAGATCCATGGACATGTAGACACAGGCGAATGTTACAATACTGTGATCCATCGTACAGATCATGGACATGTAGACACAGGTGAATGTTACAATACTGTGATCCATCGTACAGATCCATGGACATGTAGACACAGGTGAATGTTACAATACTGTGATCCATTGTATAGATCCATGGACATGTAAACACAGATGCATGTTACAATGTGATCCATTGTATAGATCCATGGACATGTAGAAAAACAGGTGAATGTTACAATACTGTGATCCATCGTACAGATCCATGGACATGTAGAAACAGGTGAATGTTACAATACTGTGTGTGATCCATCATACAGATCCATGGACATGTGTAGAAACAGGTGAATGTTACAATACTGTGTGTGATCCATCGTATAGCTCCTGACCATGAAGTGATATGTCCCACTGTGCTTCTCATGCTTTTTTTGCTTAAAAGGAAAAAAAAAAAACAAAACATTTGTATTATTGACATAGTTATGAATGTATTCATGTTGATTTTGGTTATATCTCGACATTATTGGTGCAGTCATTCATGTATTAGAATCATTGATGTGGCATTAATGCATAATTTTATTTGAAGTTGATAATGCTATCAATATTGTTATCATTGATGTGTTATTAGGACTCAATCCTGAATGAATAATACTGACAGTGTTGGCCTCCACTGTGTGGCTAATATGGACCCAGGCATGTCGTCCTCTCAGTTAGGAGTGGACTATGTCAACTGTGGCCCAATGAAGGTTGACCAGTGTCAGCCATGAGCCCCCTGCCTGTTAGCTGGTCATGTGTTGCTGCATGCAGTGGCTTTCTGTGGCCCATGGAGGGTCGTCCAGTGTTGACCATGGGGCCCTGCCTGTTAGCTGGTCATGTGTTGCTGCATGCAGTGGCTTTCTGTGTGCCCATGGGAGGGTCGTCCAGTGTTGACCATGGGGCCCCTGCCTGTTAGCTGGTCATGTGTTGCTGCATGCAGTGGCTTCTGTGGCCCATGGAGGGTCGTCCAGTGTTGACCATGGGGCCCCTGCCTGTTAGCTGGTCATGTGTTGCTGCATGCAGTGGCTTTCTGTGGCCCATGGAGGGTCGTCCAGTGTTGACCATGGGGCCCCTGCCTGTTAGCTGGTCATGTGTTGCTGCATGCAGTGGCTTTCTGTGGCCCATGGAGGGTCGTCCAGTGTGTTGACCATGGGGCCCCTGCCTGTTAGCTGGTCATGTGTTGCTGCATGCAGTGGCTTTCTGTGGCCCATGGAGGGTCGTCCAGTGTTGACCATGGGGCCCCTGCCTGTTAGCTGGTCATGTGTTGCTGCATGCAGTGGCTTTCTGTGGCCCATGGAGGGTCGTCCAGTGTTGACCATGGGGCCCCTGCCTGTTAGCTGGTCATGTGTTGTTGCATGCAGTGGCTTTCTGTGGCCCATGGAGGGTCGTCCAGTGTTGACCATGGGGCCCCTGCCTGTTAGCTGGTCATGTGTTGTTGCATGCAGTGGCTTTCTGTGGCCCATGGAGGGTCGTCCAGTGTTGACCATGGGGCCCCTGCCTGTTAGCTGGTCATGTGTTGTTGCATGCAGTGGCTTTCTGTGGCCCATGGAGGGTCGTCCAGTGTTGACCATGGGGCCCCTGCCTGTTAGCTGGTCATGTGTTGCTGCATGCAGTGGCTTTCTGTGGCCCATGGAGGGTCGTCCAGTGTTGACCATGGGGCCCCTGCCTGTTAGCTGGTCATGTGTTGCTGCATGCAGTGGCTTTCTGTGGCCCATGGAGTGTCGTCCAGTGTTGACCATGGGGCCCCTGCCTGTTAGCTGGTCATGTGTTGTTGCATGCAGTGGCTTTCTGTGGCCCATGGAGGGTCGTCCAGTGTTGACCATGGGGCCCCTGCCTGTTAGCTGGTCATGTGTTGCTGCATGCAGTGGCTTTCTGTGGCGCATTGAGGGTCGTCCAGTGTCAGCCATGATGCCTCCTACCTGATAGCTGGTCATGTGTTGCTGCATGCAGTGGCTTTTCTGTGGCCCATGGAGCATCATCCAGTGTCATCCATGATGCCTCCTACTTGTTAGCTGGTCATCTAATGCTGCATGCAGTGGCTTTCTGTGGCCCATGGAGGGTCGTCCAGTGTTGACCATGGGGCCCCTGCCTGTTAGCTGGACATGTATTGCTGCAAACAGTGCACTTTGTAGCCTCCATGCGCTATGGCCTCATGTCCCACACGGTTTGACGTGCTTGGGACTAGTCACATTCCTTAACCAAACTCAAACTGTGTGGTGTGCATGTGTGCAAGTCTGTTACTGATAGTTTGTGTGTGTGTGTGTGTTTACATATATGTTTGTGTGTGTGTGTGTGTGTGTGCATGCATGCATTAATGTATTCTTGCATACAGGCTTATTCTACCCAGATACTTGCAATAATTGACATTTCATTTAATTGAAATACTTTGAATCCATATGAGACATGCTTATGCGTGTGCGCATTTTTTGTCTTTCTTTATGCATGTGTGTGTGTGTGCTGATGTGTCCATCGTGAGTTGGTGTGGCTGTGCATGTGTCTGTGGCCAAGCATATGAGAAGGACAGAGTGGGGTGTTTGGGACCCCACATAAAATGCCTAAATTTCCCTTCCTCAGTTCATAGCCGAATGATGAACAATCTGACCCTGGACAACTAGTCTGTCACATTGGGGATAGGTTTTCCCTTGTTTGGCTGGCGAGGATGGGAAGAGTGGTGTCGGTGAAAATGGTGAGAAGGTCTCATCAGCAGCAGTTGAACTGTTGAATTAAACTGTTTAACTGTTTCTCACTGAGCTTGAAACAAAGGTGGAAGCTGATCTCAGTTTGTGTTTCTTACAGGAGTCCTGCAGATAGTCATTGAAGGTTTGGTTTGATTTTTGTTCTTTCTTGCTTCCATATAAATGTTTAAAATTTCAGAATAAACAGAAAACGTCTCTGAGAGTAATGATAGTAGTAACTAGAAAAAGGCACCAGGGGACTGCCTCCATTGCCTCAATGGCTGGACAAACTTAGGATCCGTCCTTTCACCAGAATCTGTTCCAACATTCAGCAGGATTGTCCTTGGACCCCAGTACCTCTTTGTTTCAAGTCTAATGACAGTCTGCACTGTGGGGTCTGTCCAG
Source organism: Conus betulinus (assembly GCA_016801955.1). NCBI lineage: Eukaryota > Metazoa > Mollusca > Gastropoda > Neogastropoda > Conidae > Conus > Conus betulinus. Next base: position 20,545 of record JADBJO010023782.1, on the reverse strand, counting down.
TCATGTTTCAGGTCTGGTGACAGTCTGTACTGTGGGGTGACAGTCTGCACTGTGGGGTGACAGTCTGCACTGTGGGGTCTGCCCAGTCATGTTCCAGGGCTGGTGACAGTCTGTACTGTGGGGTGACAGTCTGTACTGTGGGGTGACAGTCTGTACTGTGGGGTGACAGTCTGCACTGTGGGGTCTGGTGACAGTCTGCACTGTGGGGTCTGCCCAGTCATGTTCCAGGGCTGGTGACAGTCTGCACTGTGGGGTGACAGTCTGCACTGTGGGGTGACAGTCTGCACTGTGGGGTCTGTCCAGTCATGTTTCAGGTCTGATGACAGTCCGCACTGTGGGGTGACAGTCTGTCCTGTGGGGTGACAGTCTGCACTGTGGGGTGACAGTCTGTACTGTGGGGTGACAGTCTGCACTGTGGGGTGACAGTCTGCACTGTGGGGTGACACAGTCTGCACTGTGGGGGGGGGTGACAGTCTGTACTGTGGGGTGGCAGTCTGCACTGTGGGGGTGACAGTCTGCACTGTGGGGTGACAGTAGGGTGACAGTCTGTACTGTGGGGTGACAGTCTGCACTGTGGGGTGACAGTCTGCACTGTGGGGTCTGTCCAGTCATGTTTCAGGTCTGATGACAGTCCGCACTGTGGGGTGACAGTCTGTCCTGTGGGGTGACAGTCTGCACTGTGGGGTGACAGTCTGCACTGTGGGGTCTGCCCAGTCATGTTTCATGGCTGGTGACAGTCTGCACTGTGGGCTGCACTGTGGGGTCTGGTGACAGTCCACACTGTGGGGTTTGCCCACTCATGTTCCAGGGCTGGTGACAGTCTGCACTTTGGGGTCTGGTGACAGTCTGTACTGCGGGGTGACAGTCTGTACTGTGGGGTCTGGTGACAGTCTGCACTGTGGGGTGACAGTCTGCACTGTGGGTTGACGGTCTCCACTGTGGGGTGACAGTCTGCACTGTGGAGTGACAGTCTGCACTGTGGGGTGACAGTCTGCACTGTGGGGTGACAGTCTGCACTGTGGGGTGACAGTCTGCACTGTGGGGGTGACAGTCTCCACTGTGGGGTGACAGTCTCCACTGTGGGGTGACAGTCTGCACTGTGGGGTCTGCCCAGTCATGCAGTACATATTCAGGATTGGTCCCTGGATCTCTCTGGGCCCTTTCTACTTTTGAGGTTATGGCTGGCTGACCTCAAGCACCCTCTCCTTCTGAAATCATACCCTCTGAAATCTGATGGATACAACATAGTTTCTGAAATCATACCCTCTGAAATCTGATGGATACAGCATAGTTTCTGAAATCATACCCTCTGAAATCTGATGGATACAACATAGTTTCTGAAATCATACCCTCTGAAATCTGATGGTAACAACATAGTTTCTGAAATCATACCCTCTGAAATCTGATGGATACAACATAGTTTCTGAAACCATACCCTCTGAAGTCTGATGGATACAACATAGTTTCTGCTTGGGTTCCCAGCCATGTGGGCATTCAAGGCACTGAGTTGGTGATCAACTTGCTAAGAATGCTTCAAGGATAGAGTTGGGCAGATTGTCTATCCTTCACACTGATCTGAAACCCAAAGCTCAGGTTTATGTCAAAGACCTCTGGTGAGAGGAACGGAGCTCGCACACAGATAACAAACTGTTCCAAATTGGTTCAATCCTGAAAGAGTTTTACCATGTTCCAAGGGAGGTCATCAAGAAGCAGTGGTCTTGTGCCATTTAGACACAGGCGTCTGCTTTTACACTCATTCTTATCCTTTAAGAGGTGAAGAAGGTCAGTGGTGTGTTCCATGTCATGTACAACTCACACTGAAACAGAATCTTTTACAATGTTGGGACTTGCATGTCAGACATTAATACTTTACAGAAGATTCATAGAAATCTTGTTCAGAGCCACCTGATGTGATTTTTTAAAAGGTTTTAAAGAGATGAGCATTTTTCATCTGATCTAAGATTTTACGGAAGAAAAATTTTAATGAAATTTCCGTTGCTTTTTTAGGTGTGCTTTAGAGTGTGTGGTTGCTTTTTTTTTTTCTTTTTGTTGTTGTTAATATGACTTGTGAGTTGACTTGAATGCTGTGACAGTCCTGATATGGCCCTTTCTAGTCGGCTGGGCTATAAGCAACATTCTGTCTGTCTGCACAACTAGCTTGGTTAAAATAGTTAAGTGGCCTGCAGACAGGACTAGCCAGCAGACCTGGCTAGAGACATAGCGTCCTTGGCAGGGGTGATCACAGCGGCTTGTTGCAAAGTCAGAGGTCAGGGCGTACAGGGTGGTTAAGTGTTAGAATATGTGGATGTCTACTGATGGGAGGAAGGGGAGGGAATGGCTGTGTGCACATATTTTTGTCATATTGCTTCATGTGCTGTTGTTATTAAAGGTGGGAAACCAGTTCTTCTGCTGTTGGATTTGTGTCAGTCATAAATGGCCCTGAACACACACACACACACACACACACACACACCTGTCCTTGGCACCCTCTTCACACTTCAACATTCTGTGCTCACATATGGACAGATACAATTGCATCCCTTTCCAAAGAAGTGAAAAGAAATTACATTGTGTTGGCAGCAGTGTGTATTTGCATTGTGCAACTGTAAATTCACACAACAAGCTTCATCCATTACAACCACATTCACTGCATTCACATGGCACTGCAGCAACACTTCCCATGTGTATGACATGTTTTGTCATCATTTCATTATGTGACATCATGTCGTACGACCCATGGGACAATATGAGACAGACTTAGTATCTTATAATCACATTGCTGTCATGGAAACGGTCCATCGTCACTCTGTAGGAACAGGTCATCCTTAATTAATAAATCAAACATGTATTCAAACAGAAAATGTACACAGAATGCTCATTCATCATAATAGAATCGCAAATATCTGGATCATAAATCACACAGACATGCACACAAACAGGCATTCCCACCAAAAATGTATTGCAGTAACAAATCATAAAGTACTCTGTCGATCATGGGCAGAATATAAATCAACCATGAGGTCAGGGGATAATGTCATTCAAGCCATAGATCATTTGTTAAAACATATAAATTGTGCAAGGGTTGAATATTTATCAAACGTGCATGTATAGATGTGGGCTGTATGTATGAAAGTATGCATGTATATGTATCAGTTCACCCCACAGGAGTTGAGTATGTGCAAGTCTGTTTTTTTGTTTGTTGTTTTTTGCATCAAACTGTTAGGCGTTTCAAGACAATTCCTGTTACAGTTTTGCACCAAACGCTGTCGTTATAAAGTAAAAGCCACTGTTGGTGGGATACAGCCTACCACCATTAAGAGGGGATAATGCAGAGGCTGTAGAAGTAGGATACAGCCTACCACCACTATTTAAGAAAGGGGTGGGGATGGGGTAATGCAGAGGCCACTGTGACAGATACAGCCTACCAACTTCAGTAAGGGGGGAATAATGCAGAGATCACTGGTGGTATATGGTCTACTAAAACTACTGAAAAAGTGCAATGGTTGATAATCAGAGTAAGAGTGTTGCTCCTTCCAAAAGCATTAATGTTTGCATAACAAAGACACACACAAAAAAAAGCCCACTCTTCAAATGTTTCTCAAGACACTGATCTTGTACAGTATTTTTCCCGTTACACACACGACTCGAAACAATGTGGACAATGCAAGCAGAAAAAAGGTTGACAACAATGAAGAAAATCTAGGTTACAAAAGCCAGCAGTGACCCAGTGAAGTGAATTATCCAACCAATGACTTGTGTCCACAGTTTCTGCTGGTCTGCTGAATGGACATTTCAACATAACTCAGACATTTCCCTGTCCTCTGTTTCTAGTTGTTGAATGGACATTTTAACATAGCTCAGACATTTCCTGTCCTTTGTTTCTAGTTGCTGAATGGACATTTCAAAATAACTCAGACATTTCCCTGTCCTTTGTTTCTAGTTGCTGAATGGACATTTCAACATAGCTCAGACATTTCCCTGTCCTTTGTTTCTAGTTGCTGAATGGACATTTCAACATAGCTCAGACATTTCCCTGTCCTTTGTTCCTAACTGCTGAATGGACATTTCAACATAGCTCAGACATTTCCTGTCCTTTGTTTCTAGTTGCTGAATGGACATTTCAACATAGCTCAGACATTTCCCTGTCCTTTGTTCCTAACTGCTGAATGGACATTTCAACATAGCTCAGACATTTCCCTGTCCTTTGTTTCTAGTTGCTGAATGGACATTTCAACATAACTCAGACATTTCCCTGTCCTTTGTTTCTAGTTGCTGAATGGACATTTCAACATAGCTCAGACATTTCCCTGTCCTTTGTTTCTAGTTGCTGAATGGACATTTTAACATAGCTCAGACACTTCCCTGTCCTCTGTTTCTTCTAGTTGCTGAATGGACATTTCAACATAGCTCAGACATTTCCCTGTCCTTTGTTTCTAGTTGCTGAATGGACATTTCAACATAGGCTCAGACATTTCCCTGTCCTTTGTTCCTAACTGCTGAATGGACATTTCAACATAGCTCAGACATTTTCCCTGTCCTTTGTTTCTAGTTGCTGAATGGACATTTCAACATAGCTCAGACATTTCCCTGTCCTTTGTTTCTAGTTGCTGAATGGACATTTCAACATAGCTCAGACATTTCCCTGTCCTTTGTTCCTAACTGCTGAATGGACATTTCAACATAGCTCAGACATTTCCCTGTCCTTTGTTTCTAGTTGCTGAATGGACATTTCAACATAGCTCAGACATTTCCCTGTCCTCTGTTTCTAGTTGCTGAATGGACATTTCAACATAGCTCAGACATTTCCCTGTCCTCTGTTTCTAGTTGCTGAATGGACATTTCAACATAGCTCAGACATTTCCCTGTCCTCTGTTTCTAGTTGCTGAATGGACATTTCAACATAGCTCAAACCTGTCCTTTGTTTCTAGTTGCTGAATGGACATTTCAACATAGCTCAGACATTTCCCTGTCCTTTGTTTCTAGTTGCTGAATGGACATTTCAACATAGCTCAGACATTTCCCTGTCCTTTGTTTCTAGTTGCTGAATGGACATTTCAACATAGCTCAGACACTTCCCTGTCCTTTGTTTCTAGTTGCTGAATGGACATTTCAACATAGCTCAGACACTTCCCTGTCCTCTGTTTCTAGTTGCTGTCTCTTTTGTGTGTCTGGTCTGTAAAGGTTAAACGTTGCTTCTGAGTGGTCATTGGTATGTTACTTCTGTGTGGGTCATTGGTATGTTCCTTCTGTGTGGTCGTTAGTATGCTACTTTTGTGTTGTCATTGGCATTTTACTTCTGTGTTGTCATTGGTTTGTTACTTCTGTGTTGTCATTGGCATGCTACTTCTGTATCATCATTGGTATGTTGCTCCTGTGTTGTCATTACTTGGTTCTATGTTGTCATGGGTTTGTTGATTCTTCATCCTCATTGGTTGGTTCTACGTTGTCATTGGTTTGTTGATTCTGAATCGTCACTGGTTGTCTTCATTTATTCTCCTTTCAGTGACTCAGCTCTTTTGTGCGATCAAAGTTTGATGCATCCACCATGTGAAATAGTCCCCCCTGCTCACCGCTCCCTGTCACTGCAGCCTCTCTGAGGAACATCATGGGCCGTCTGGTGTCACTCAGAACATCTTCATTGAAACGGGATGTCATACAATGCATTAAAAAAAAAGATATGGCTTCATAAAATGACACAATTTGATTTAAAAAAGAAGGAATACTTTACAGTATTTGGGCAAGACAAAAATGCCCTAGTTGTGCATATCTGTCCTTTTTGAATGACCTGCTGGTCTGCAACTCTCAGAGTAGCACTGACAGAATGGCAAGACTGTCACTGACAGTCACAAACTGACAATGACAAGATGTCACTGACACAGTCACAGACTGACAAGGAGTGGCTAACAAGAGCCACAGATATCACAGACCAACAACAATTTGGCACTGACTGTCAGTGACAAAGATTGGCACCCAGACTGGCATTGAGTGACTGACACCGTCCCACACTATCAAAGTCACAGACTCGTAAAGTTCCAGACTATCAAAATCCCAGACTATCAAAGTCCCAGATTTTTGAAGTCCCAAGCTACCAAAGTCCCAGCCTATCGAAGTCATAGACTACCAAAGTTCCAGGCTATCAAAGTCACAGACTATCAAAGTTCCAGGCTATCAAAGTCACAGACTATCAAAGTTACAGATTCATCTGAAGCTTACCCTTGCCTTGTCAGTTACACCAAATGTTGACATTTGTAAAAAGTAGCCGACACACTGGCCAGGGCTGACATGGGAGTAAACATACACACAGCACACCTATGCTCCACTGCACTCGTCCGTTCTTATGAACATTTCCAAATCTTTCACTCAGCAAGTCGATGTCTACTGTAAATGTATTCACAGCAGTGACAAGTTGGAAAGACAAAGAAACCGCCTCCTCACAACAGTGACAAGTTGGAGAGACAAAAGAAACAGCCTTCCCATAGCAGTGAGTTGGAGAGACAAAGAAACCGCATCCTTACAGCAGTGACAAGTTGAGAGACAAAGAAACCGCATCCTTACAGCAGTGACAAGTTGGAGAGACAAAAAGAACCGCATCCTTACAGCAGTGACAAGTTGGAGAGACAAAAGAAACCGCATCCTTACAGCAGTGACAAGTTGGAGAGACAAAGAAACCGCATCCTTACAGCAGTGACAAGTTGGAGAGACAAAAGAAACCGCATCCTTACAGCAGTGACAAGTTGGAGAGACAAAAGAAACCACCTCCTCACAGCAGTGAGTTGGAGAGACAAAGAAACCACCACCTCCTCACAGCAGTGACAAACTGGAGGGACAAAGACACCACCTCCTCACAGCAGTGACAAATTGGAGGGACAAAAGAAACCCTCCTCACAGCAGTGACAAAGGCGACTTTCACCATGGCCATTCTGACACCAGTCATTGCCTCTACAACAGATGGTAGCACCATCAGCCCAACTGCAAAGATGGCTGCCACCAGAGGAGAAAAAAGATGGCAAAACCAAACAGGTTGTAAAACGGACAACTTTTAACAAAAATCAACGGAAAACAGTGCATTGATTTTCCTTTCCCTGTTGGAATGAGAGGTGTCCCTCTTTGCCAAACTGTGGCTCCTTTGTTCTCACTGCCGCATCTGTCGCTTGACATTGCGTTCCTGTGGAATGTGTGTAGCCTTTCCTTGAGCCAACAAGTTATCAATAAAATGAATAAATAAATGAAAAAAAAAAAACATGGAAAAGGAGAGGCACAGCCAGGACTGGAGAGGTTATGGAGGTAGAAAGAGAGCAAGGACAGACCTGAAGAGATAGAGATGGAAGAATTGCAGACAGGACTGAAGAGATAGAGATGGAAGAATTGCAGACAGGACTGAAGAGATAGAGATGGAAGAATTGCAGACAGGACTGAAGAGATAGAGATGGAAGAATCGAAGAGAGTACTGAAGAGATAGAGATGGAAGAATCGAAGAGAGGACTGAAGAGATAGAGATGGAAGAATTGCAGACAGGACTGAAGAGATAGAGATGGAAGAATCGAAGAGAGGACTGAAGAGATAGAGATGGAAGAATCGAAGAGAGGACTGATGAGATAGAGATGGAAGAATCGAAGAGAGGACTGATGAGATAGAGATGGAAGAATCGAAGACAGGACTGATGAGATAGAGATGGAAGAATCGAAGAGAGGACTGAAGAGATAGAGATGGAAGAATCGAAGAGAGGACTGAAGAGATAGAGATGGAAGAATCGAAGACAGGACTGAAGAGATAGAGATGGAAGAATCGAAGACAGGACTGAAGAGATAGAGATGGAAGAATCGAAGAGAGGACTGAAGAGATAGAGATGGAAGAAGAATCGAAGAGAGGACTGAAGAGATAGAGATGGAAGAATTGAAGACAGGACTAAAGAGATAGAGAGAGATAGAGATGGAAGAATTGAAGACAGGACTAAAGAGATAGAGATGGAAGAATTGAAGACAGGACTGAAGAGATAGAGATGGAAGAATTGAAGAGAGGACTGAAGTGATAGAGATGGAAGAATTGAAGAGAGGACTGAAGAGATAGAGATGGAAGAATCGAAGACAGGACTGAAGAGGGAGAGGAGAAGGAACCAGAAGAGTAACGAGAGGACTGAAGGGATAGAGGTGGTAGAATCAGAGTAAAGAGAGGATTGAAGAGATAGAGAAGACAGAATCAGAGTAAAGAGAGGACTGAAGAGAAAGAGGTGGTAGAATCAGACTACAGATGCTACTGAAGAGGTAGTGGGGGGAAGAATCAGAGAAAAGATAGCACTGAGAAGGTAATGGAGGAAGAAGTGGAATAAACACAACACTGAACGGGTAGAGGAAGAAGAATCAGAGTGAAGACAGAACTGAAGAGGTAAGGGAGGTAAAATCAGAGAATAGACAGGACTGAAGAGGTAAGGGAGGTAAAATCAGAGAATAGACAGGACTGAATATGTGAGGGAGGTAGAATCACAGTAAAGCTGTCAGTCCATACTGTACAGGTTTGCTTTGTTCCTAAGCTCAGTGTCCTCTCATAACCTACAGCAGACCACCCTCCCTCAGTCTTCATTCTAACCCCCATTTCCCTCGTCTACACGCCTACAAGAAAACATTTCATGCCCTCCTTCCCCAGCCTTCTTCCCATCCTGCCCCCTCCCTTCCTGTCCCTCCACCAATTCCTCCCAAAGTGCAGTCTGCCGGGCATGTCCTGGAGACAAAAGGATCCGTCATTACTGTAGTAATCACTCACAACTCGTACAACTGTCACAAGTAAAAACTAGTTGTACAACAGTCACAAGTAGAAACTTCCAAGTCACCCCATCCCCTAAACTATCCCCATGTCATGACCCCCACCCCAAACTCCCCTCCCCCATCCTCCCCAACCCCCATTTCTGCTAACAGCTTGCCCCAAGCTGTTCTCTTGGAGGTCAGGTACCAATACGCAGACATGGTTTTCAAGTGTAGGTGGCGCCACGTGGTACAGAGCCAGCGTCAGACAGCAGAGCCCGGCTCTCATCTGCCAGCGACTGGTAGGACTCCTCTGCCTCCTGCAGCCTGCCAGAGTTCTTTGCCCCTGACTGGCTGCGAGAGCCAGACGACTGAATGCTGGAACTATGGATATCATCGGGGTCGTCACTGGGTGTGCGGATGACGGCCTGCAGCTCCACTTCCTGGGGCGGGTTGCACCAGGGGAGACAAGGCACCAGCATCAGCTGGTTGTACAGCATGGTGCCGATCACCAGCAGCATGAAGCCGTCCACTGTAGACACACCCAGGTACAAGTTAGTATGGTACAACACACAGCATCCTGACACACGACATACCCAGAACACATCAGTAACAACACACATTTATCCTGACACGCAACACACCCAGAACACATCAGGAACAACACATAGCATCCTGACACATGACACACCCAGAACACATCAGGAACAACACATAGCATCCTGACACATGACACACCCAGAACACATCAGAAAACAACACATAGCATCCTGACGATCATCAAACCATCTTCTGCATAACACACCAGGGTACACATCAATTTGAAACAACACAGCATCCTACAATCATAAAACCCATCCACTGCAAGACACACCCTTGAACACATCAGCTAGGAACAACACACAGCATCCTGACAATGACATGGCTTGCACACAGGTAAGCATACAAAGGAGCAATGTACCATCCTGACAACACAGAACACACACCTAGGTACATGTCTAAGTACAGACAACTCATCATTGTGCACACAGTCACCAAATTAGGGATAAACAATGTAGTATTGAACACACAGCCGCTGTATTGTGTACAGACAACACAACATTGTACATAAAGTCACTGTTAAGTATAAACCATACACCATATGACACACATGCACATACTACATACCACTGTACACTGCATTAGTAACAGACCAAAAACCACAGATTCAAAGTCATAAGATAAAAATTTGACAACATGTACCAAAAGCGATGCGCAATATAATGAAACATTATCTACCACATAACAACGCAACACACTAACCAACTACAAACCACATAAATGCATAAAAGACTGTCAACTACACACAACAAAAAAATACATAGCACACTGAAAAGTAATACAACACATAAAAACACAGCATACTGACAACTACACACCTTATGAAACAATAGCACACTGACAACTACACATCGCATGAAAATATGCACACTGACAACTACACATCGCATGAAAATGTAATGCAGTGTCAACACACACACATGAAAACATAACACACTGACAACTACACATGACATAAAAACAGAACACACTAACACAAACACATCTTGCATACAAAAACAACTGAACACACAGACAACTACACAGAATACACCTTTCAGGACAACACAAACACATGAAAACATAACACACTGACAACTACACAGAACACACCTTTCAGGACAACACAAACACATGAAAGCATAACACACTGACAACTACACATGATGTACAAACAGAACACACTAACACAAACACATCTTGCATACAAAAACAATTGAACACACAGACAACTACACAGAACACACCTTTCAGGACAACACAAACACATGGAAACATACCACACTGACAACTACACAGAACACACCTTTCAGGACAACACAAACACATGAAAACATACCACACTGACAACTACACAGAACACACACCTTTCAGGACAACACAAACACATGGAAACATACCACACTGACAACTACACAGAACACACCTTTCAGGACAACACAAACACATGAAAACATACCAGACTGACAACTACACAGAACACACCTTTCAGGACAACACAAACACATGAAAACATACCACACTGACAACTACACGGAACACACCTTTCAGGACAACACAAACACATGGAAACATACCAGACTGACAACAACACAGAACACACCTTTCAGGACAGAAGCCCCCCTGTCAAGCACAACACAGTGTATAAGACAGGAAGGTGGGGAAGAAACAGACAGGGACTTCATCCTTACCTTGCAGCAGTCCATACGATTTATCAAATGCTTCCCCAAAGTTCTGAAAAAATAGACAGCACAAGAAAATGTATTTGTTTTGCTAATGCCAGCACATACATAGCACATCATACAACCTACACCACACCCACTTAGCCCCTAACACCACAGTGTGAGGGGGGATCAAATCCAACCACTGTTGTGACCTATGACCTCTGTCAAGGCTATTTTACAGACCAGGGATCTCTACATTCCAAGCAGTCTGTTTTCTAACTGAGATTTCTTTTTCTTCATGTTGAAAAGGGATCCCAGCTTTGTCGAAGTTAGCTTCTTTTTTCTTCTTGTACATTCCAAGGCTGGAGCACTGGGGGTCATGACAGATGACCTTTGAGTGTACAGACTCCGTAATCATGTCACAAACGTATTCCCACTCAGTGTGCTATACTGCCATCTTCATTGACAACACTTTCTCTGAGATGTGCTAACATGAGGGGACAGGACCATGCTGCTCTAAAATCAACACCTGTAGCTCTGATAATGTGATGTTCAGCCACATACATACATCCACCAATCCACACCTACAGCTCTGATAATGTGATGTTCAGCCACATACATACATCCACCAGTCGACACCTGTAGCTCTGATAATGTGATGTTCAGCCACATACATACATCCACCAATCCACACCTACAGCTCTGATAATGTGATGTTCAGCCACATACATACATCCACCAATCCACACCTACAGCTCTGATAATGTGATGTTCAGCCACATACATACATCCACCAGTCAACACCTGTAGCTCTGATAATGTGATGTTCAGCCACACACACATCCACCAATCAACACCTGTAGCTCTGATGATGTGATGTTCAGCCACATACATACATCCACCAGTCAACACCTGTAGCTCTGATGATTTGATGTTCAGCCCACATACATACATCCACCAATCCACACCTGTAGCTCTGATACTGTGATGTTCAGCCACACACACACATCCATCAATCAACACCTGTAGCTCTGACGATTTGATGTTCAGCCACACACACACACATCCACCAATCAACACCTGTAGCTCTGATGATGTGATGTTCAACTACACACACATCCACCAATCAACACCTGTAGCTCTGATGATGTCATGTTCAGCCACACACACATCCACCAATCAACACCTATAGCTCTGCATTGTGTCATATTCTGTCACAAACATACACATATGCAGTTACAGACATCCTTTTTTCATATCATCAGAACACAATGACTGGGCTATTGTGTCCCTCACCTTGTCAAAGACGTAGTAGATGAACAGATCAACACCCCACACCCAGGATGGTCCGGCAGGCATCAATCAGGGTTCTGTGCACAGCTGCACACACAACACTCATCGTCACTTTGATGTCATTACCATCACCATCATCATCATCATCATCATCTCTCTCCCTCACACACACACACACACACACACACACACACACACACACACACATCCAAAGACACCCAAAATACAATTTGTTTTCCAGCTGTCTTTTTTCTGTAAGACTTGAAAGATCCTGATTCTGAAACTGACCTGTGGCCACCTTGGCATTTCTGATATTGAACTTTTGCTATTTTTGTAATCCTGATAATTATCATTAAACATCTTATCATTATGTAACTCTCACTCGTTTACATATACTTTCAAAAGCACATTAACTTCAGAACCCTTGGGTAGTTACACCGACTGTTAACACAGAAGAAGTAATACATTAAAGCTTTCTTTTTTCACAGACTGTTATCGTTCAATGATTCATAAAATATGGCAAAGTAGTAGAGGAATGACATATTCTCATCTATGAGAGCAGGGTAAAACCGTGTTGAGCCAAGCAAAACTCAGATCACACATCTGATCTGGTCACTGTTCTGTGCTGCCTACAGGTGATGGTGGCCTCCTGAGGGTGTGTATTGCTAACAGACAACCACAGCACATGCCTTCCAATGTACACGATCTTCTGCATGAAAAGTCAGAATCATTTTCCCAACTGGAGCCAAACTTCAAGGCTCGGCCATATGGCATGCAGTCACACTCACCAGTGACACTGATCTTCTGGCACCAAAGTTACATGCCAGACCTGAGTACCCAGTCATTCCTAGTTCCGGCAATTGTGTAAATGGTTCCTGCAGATTTGTTCTGAAGATACAACCTTTTTTTTTTGTTCAGATGTTTTTTTTTTTTTTTCCTCCTTTTTCTCACTTCTACGTGTTTACTATTGTTGCTAATTAGTCAGTCAGTCATTCCCCTGACTGCTGGGGTCACTGGGGGGACGTGATGAGGCAGCTGCCATTTTCTCTCCAGGTCCTTCAGTTGGTGGCTGTCATGAGGAGATCTGGCATAGTCATTTTGGTCCAGTCCTTTATATTGTCAGACCAGCTCTTTCTCTGCTGTCCTCGTCTATACCCTCCTTCAACGGTACCTTGAAAGATGGTTTTGGAGAGGGTGTTGTGACGAATAACGTGGCCAAACCATGCCATCTTTCGTCGTTTATGGTTGCCAGAAGTGGTTTGTGGGACCCAACTAGGTTAGTGACCAGGTTCAGCACACAATCATTGGTCTCGTGTTCTTTGTAGGAGATGCTGAGTAGTTTCCTCAGGCACCTGGTCTCAAATGCCTGGATTCTTCTTTCTGTTTCGGCCATCAGTGTCCATGTCTCGCAACCACATAAGAGGATGGAGACCACTAGTGACTTGTAGAGCCGGAATTTTGTGTGGAATTTGATGTTGCTCTTCCACACTCTGTTCAGTCTGGCCATTGCTGCTGATGCGGAGTTGATCCTGATTCGGATTTCTGCTGTGCAGGTGCCATCTCTGGACAGGGTTGCTCCCAAGTACCTGAAGCTGGTCACTTCTTCCAGGGGCTCACCATTCATGGTTATGCTGGCCCTGCGGTTAAGACGTGCTGTTGACCATGACCTTTGATTTCTCTGTGCTGACCTCCATGCTGTAGGCATTTGCTCTTGTTGCTAATACACTGACGTTTATAACTTGACAGGTATTCACTTTCCACAACTGACTGCAACTCCAGGACTGAAGACACATTGGTACCACCACGGTGTTTTCATGAGTGTGATCTGCAATGAACTGCAGCAGAGAAAATTGCTGTGAGAAAGCCAGAGTCAAAGACTTGGAGCAGAGCTATGTCCCCTGACTGTCAAAAGACTTGGTGACAGACCAAAAAGTTATGTCCCCTGACCTGTCAAAGACTTTGTGACAGACCACACAGTTATGTCCCCTGACCTGTCAAAGACTTGGTGAGGCCATACAGTTATGTCCCCTGACCTACCAAAGACTTGGTATCAGACCACACAGTTATGTCCCCTGACCTGTCAAAGACTTGGTGAGGCCATACAGTTATGTCCCCTGACCTACCAAAGACTTGGTATCAGACCACACAGTTATGTCCCCTGACCTGTCGAAGACTTGGTGATAGACCACACAGTTATGTCCCCTGTCCTGTCAAAGACTTGGTGAGGCCATACAGTTATGTCCCCTGATCTGTGAAAGACATGGTGACAGACCACACAGTTATGTCCCCTGATCTGTGAAAGACATGGTGATAGACCGTACAGTTATGTCTCCGGACCTGTGAAGGACTTGGTGATAGACCGTACAGTTATGTCCCCTGACCTGTCAAAGACTTGGTACCAGACCACACAGTTATGTCCCTGACCTGTCAAAGACTTGGTGACAGACCACACAGTTATGTCCCCTGACCTGTCAAAGACTTGGTACCAGACCACACAGTTATGCCCCCTGACCTGTCAAAGACTTGGTGACAGACCACACAGTTATGTCCCCTGACCTGTCAGGGACTTGGTGACAGACCACACAGTTATGTCCCCTGACCTGTCGAAGACTTGGTGACAGACCACACAGTTATGTCCCCTGACCTGTCAAAGACTTGGTGACAGAATGCACAGTTATGTCCCCTGACCTGTCAATGACTTGGTACCAGACGACACAGTTATGACCCCCGACCTGTGAAAGACTTGGTGACAGACCATACAGTTATGTCCCCTGACCTGTCAAAGACCTGGTGACAGACCACACAGTTATGTCCCCTGATCTGTCAAAGACTTGGTAATAGACCATACAGTTGTGTCCCCTGACCTGTGAAAGACTTGGTAATAGACCATACAGTTATGTCCCCTGACCTGTCAAAGACATGGTGACAGAATGCACAGTTATGTCCCCTGACCTGTCAATGACTTGATACCAGACCACACAGTTATGTCCCCTGACCTGTCAAAGACTTGGTGACAGACCATACAGTTATGTCCCCTGACCTGTCAAAGACTTGGTAATAGACCGTACAGTTATCTCCCCTGACCTGTCAGACTTGGTGACAGACCACACAGTTATGTCCCCTGACCTGTCAGGGACTTGGTGACAGACCACACAGTTATGTCCCCTGACCTGTCGAAGACTTTGTGACAGACCACACAGTTATGTCCCCTGACCTGTCAGGGACTTGGTGATAGACCACACAGTTATGTCCCCCTGACCTGTCAGAGACTTGGTGACCTGGTGACAGACCACACAGTTATGTCCCCTGACCTACCAAAGACATGGTGACAGAACACAGTTAAGTCCCATGACCTGTCAAAAGACTTGGTGACAGACAAGCACAGTTATGTCCCCTGACCTGTCAGAGACTTGGTGACAGCAAGGCCAAAGTAGTTGTAGAAGGCGATAGAGACCAGGTACAGCAGACAGAAGATCAGCAGACGAGGACTGTTGCCAATCTGATACAGCGCGTCCAGGCTGTTCTCGTAACTGCCGTTCAATCCTGACCCCGGGATGAAGTACATAGCAGGTAACACCACCTGAAAGACACAGGGTGATGTATATAGCTGGTAACACCACCTGAAAGACACAGGTCAAAGTATATAGCTGGTAAAACCACCTGAAAGACACAGGGTGAAGTACATAGCTGGTAACACCACCTGAAAAACACTGGGTGAAGTACATAGCTGGTAACACCACCTGAAAGACACAGGGTGAAGTACATAGCAGGTAACACCACCTGCAAGACACAGGGTGATGTACACAGCTGGTAACACCACCTGAAAGACACAGGGTGATGTACATAGCAGGTAACACCACCTGAAAGACACAGGGTGATGTACATAGTAGGTAACACCACCTGAAAGACACAGGGTGAAGTACATAGGTGGTAACACCACCTGAAAGACACAGGGTGAAGTACATAGCAGGTAACACCACCTGAAAGACACAGGGTGAAGTACATAGCAGGTAAAACCACCTGAAAGACACAGGGTGAAGTACATAGCAGGTAAAACCACCTGAAAGACACAGGGTGAAGTACATAGGTGGTAACACCACCTGAAAGACACAGGATGAAGTACATAGCAGGTAACACCACTTGAAAGACACAGGGTGATGTACATAGCAGGTAACACACCTGAAAGACCACAGGTCGAAGTATATAGTGGGTACACCACCTGAAAGACACAGGGTGAAGTACGTAGCAGGTAACACCACCTGAAAAGCAGACAATGAAGTACATAGCAGGTAAACACCACATGAAAGACACACATGAAGTACATAGCAGGTAACACCGCTTGAAGAGACACAGTGTGAAGTACATAGAAGATAACACCATCTGGAAGACGCAGGATGAAGTGCATAACAGATAACACCACCTGAAAGACACAGGGTGAAGTACATAGCAGGTGACCTCACCTGAAAGACACAGGGTGAAGTACAGAGCAGGTGACCTCACCTGAAAGACACAGAGTGAAGTACATAGCAGGTAATTCTCTCTTTACAGAATGCAAGACCAACTTACAAAGGTCATCAGAAATCAGCCTGAACAGACAAAGCAACAATAGTCTCTGTACAAAATGCATGCAATACTCTGTATAAAATGCAAGGTCAGCTTACAAAGGCATGGGTGAAACCTACAAAACTTGATTTGACTGAAATAAGGTCAGGGTCCTGGGGCCGCCTAGGCCCCGGCAGGGTTCAGGGGCAGCGTCCCATTGGGGGATCCAGAAAAAGCTTAATTGTAACATGATTTCTGCAGTAAAAAGCTTAACTGTAACATGCTTTTGTGAGTTACTGTTAGACTTTATGTTCCATTAATTCATTTAAATGGATAAAAAATAATATTTATGGCTTATTGTACAAGCTCAGGAAAAGTTGAAGTCTAAAAGTGTACAAAATAACCAGAATATGAAAACTCAAAAAGGGAAAATTAAAAAATGGAAAAATTTTCCATCCCTGACATAAATTTAAACTCCTCCCACCCCACCGCACCAAAAATATCAACTATAAGTATAATTAGCCCACCCAATCAACCTC
Source organism: Conus betulinus (assembly GCA_016801955.1). NCBI lineage: Eukaryota > Metazoa > Mollusca > Gastropoda > Neogastropoda > Conidae > Conus > Conus betulinus. Next base: position 3,193 of record JADBJO010023782.1, on the reverse strand, counting down.
CCCCCCCTTTTTAATTGATTCTAATTACTTTGGCAAAGGATACAAAAATGTTAACTCACCTTCATGTTTTTTCTTATGCTCTGGGTGATCAGCGTGGCTTTCGAAGTTTCTTTTTTTCCGTTCACTCCGTAACTGATGTTTTTTGAGCAAACGATACAGAAACACGTGCCAGCCACATTCATCTTCTTGCACCACTTGCGATATTCATTGCCATCGTCATCAATTTCGTTTTAGCCATTGCCATCTCCATTTGTTTCTAATTTGGCCCTCGATGCATGCTACTGGATCTCCTTCTTTCAAAAAAGCCATGACTACTTAATTTCTGGAGCACCCTGCAAACTTTCGTTGTCAGCCAAACGCGCCACTGTTAGCCTGTGAAGACGCCGGAAATACAGAAACAGCTACTTCCAGTAAGAGATCGAAAGCTTGGATCAAACACAAAATCGGAACTGATATATTGTGATTTTTTTTTTTTTTTAAATTGACAGAAGTTCCATCACGACTGAAAGTCATTTTGATGGATTTCCGTCCATAGACGGAATAGTTTCACCCATGCAAAGGTCATCAGAGTCAGCCTGAATAGACAAAGCAGCAACACTCTCTGTATAACATACAAGGTCAACTTACAAAGATCATCAGAATCAGCCTGAACAGACAAAGAAGTAACACTCTCTGTATAACATCAAGGTCAACTTACAAAGGTCATCAGAATCAGTCTGAACAAGCAGTAATACTCTCTGTATAACATGCAAGGTCAACTTACAAAGGTCATCAGAATCAGTATGAACAAAGCTGTAATACTATCTGTATAACATGCAATGTCAACTTACAAAGGTCATCTTACAAAGGTCATCAGAATCAGCCTGAACAGACAAAGCAGTAATACTCTCTGTATAAAAAGCAAGGTCAACTTACAATGGTCATCAGTATCAGTCCAAAGGATCCCTCCATGCCCACCACCTGCAACACACACCTTCATGTCTTCATGGTATATCAACAACAACAACACCACCACCACCACCACCACCACCAACAATTTTATTAATATGAGCTCAGAGCATTTTACCCCCAGTAATGATAATAATATATTATTGTTAACAACAACAGAGCATTTTACCCCCAGTAATGATAATAATGTTATTACTATTAACAACAGCAACAATAATAATAATAGTGATAACAATAATAATGATAATAAAATGAATCATCATAAATGATGATAAAATGATTACAATATTACTGCTGACAAAAGTCCATTTGAAAACCATCACAGGCTGTCTGTGTCAGAGTGTGCACGCCTGTCAGGTTCAAGTCATTTGAAAGCCAAGGGAGAGAATGCAAACAGAAATCTCACCGAGTATCCTCCCACTCTACAGACAGCAAAACACAAACTCAGACAGCACAAATTCCACTTAATGTATGAAGGACACTTCACTCATCACTACAAAGTCCAACTGCACAAATTCCACATAATGTTTTAAGGACACTTCAGTCCTCACTATAAAAATCCAACAGCACAAATTCCACATAATGTATGAGGGACACTTCAGTCTTCACTACAACATCCACAGCACAAATTCCACATAATGTACTAAGGACAACTTCAGTCCTCACTCTTCAGACAACAGGACACAAAGTCCCCACAGCATTACTTCCACATAATGTGTGAAGGACACTTCAGTTCTCCTTACAATTCCCACAGCACAACTTCCACATAATGTGTGAAGGACACTTCAGTTCTTACAATTCCACAGCACAACTTCCACCTAATGTATGAAGGACACTTCAGTCCTCACTACAAAGTCTCAAAGCACAAATCCATCTAATGTATGAAAGACACATCAGTCTTCACTCTTGCTCAGTCAGAGAGCAAATGGGAGAAAGGCCTCAGAATGAGAGTCACTGTCCAGGGACGACTCATGAGTCCAAAGTATCCTGGAGAGTGTTTGCATGGAAATTGTCACACTAGGGGGTTGCACACAAGAATGCTGCAAACATGCCACACACAATCAACTGAGAATCATGCCCAAGGAATTCACTGCTGCACTCCTCACATTAGAAAACTCACACAACAATAAACACACCTCCTTCACCTTAACCCAGAGTATACTCCCAAACAGTTGTAGAAACAAACAAAAAAACCAACCAAACAGAAATCAATCATGAAAACCCTCCTCATTTGCCTGAACCATACAAGCGCTTACCAAGGGAAAGAAGAAGGATCCCACAGAGAAAGGAAACACGTTCTATTATTGTGGTTTCCCTGCCCTTGCTATACCCCCCCCCCCCCCCCCCCATAAGCCCCTCCCCTTTCCTCGCCCCCTCAAGTGGAGTCACTATGAGCCAAGTTTAAATGGGCGAAATCCACCAAAATCCTGTGGCAGAATTCTATCAAATGTCATGGCCAGCTCCCACCTGGTCAAACAGTTGAACAAGACATGACCTCAGGCAACCACTTTCAATGAAAGCAAAGAAAAGCATTGCACCAGGAAATACTGGGGGATCTCATAGGTCCCTTTTAACGTTGTTAGGATAGATAGGAAGCATTATGGAGGATAGTGAGTATATGGAAGGTATGGGGTGTTATGGAGGATAGTGAGTATTATGGAAGGTATGGGGGGGTGTTATGGAGGATAGGGGAGTATTATGGAATGGTATGGGGTGTTATGGAGGATAGTGAGTATTATGGAAGGTAAGGGAGGGATTATGGAGGATAGGGAGTATTATGGAAGGTACGGGGGTTGTGGAGGATAGGGAGTAGAAGATTATGGAAGGTAAGGGGTGTTATGGAGGATAGGGAGTATTATGGAAGGTAAGGGATGTTATGGAGGATAGGGAGTATTATGGAAGTAAGGGAGTGTTATGGAGGATAGGGGTAGTATATGGAAGGTACGGGGGTTATGGAGGATAGTGTATTATAGGGGAGTATTATGGAAGGTAAGGACGCGTAGGTTATGGAGGATAGGGAGTATTATGGACGGTAAGGGATGTTATGGAAGGATAGGGAGTATTATGGAAGGTAAGGGATGTTATGGAGGATAGGGAGTATTATGGAAGGGAAGGGATGTTATGGAGGATAGGGAGTATTATGGAAGGTATGGGATGTATGGGAGGATAGGGAGTATTATGGAAGGTATGGGGGTTATGGAGGATAGGGAGTATTATGAAAGGTAAGGGGTGTTATGGAGGATAG
>JADBJO010023781.1:20000-26077 GCA_016801955.1 Conus betulinus | reverse complement strand
AATCAAACCGCAACCTCTCACTCTGCACCCCATGACGCTAACCACTGCGCAGGTTGCGGATGGCTGGGATCATAAGAATCATTTTGATTTGCACTGTTCTTCTTAGGACGTATAGGAGAAAAACAGACCAGTTAGATATATACTTCCAAAACAAAAAATTACATGATCATTAAAAAACAAGTTGTTTCAATATACTTACTAAACGAGTTTATCATCATCATCATCATCACCATCATCATCATCATCATCATCATCATCATCATCATTATTATCATCATTATTATTACTAGTAGTAGTAGTAGTAGTAGTAGTAGTAGTAGTAGTGGTAGTGGTAGTAGTTGTAGTTGTAGTAATAGTAGTATCATCATTAATATCATTATTACACACGTAACAACAGCAAGTCAGTTACAATATACTGGATCTAGTTGCAAAGTGAAACGACTGCAGGCGGAAATCTAAACAAATCTTAAATAAATGTCAGCGAACCGCCCAGAGAAACGTGGACAAACGAGTCACAAGACAAACCACAACGCGTTTCGACCTCTTAGGTCTTCTTCAGGTGCAACAAACATGAAACAAATAACGAAAATGCACTTAGCTTTGATCGCTTCTGTGTTCAGCGCAAGAAAGATTCAACGCCTTCTTTCTTGCGCTGAACACAGAAGCGATCAAAGCTAAGTGCATTTTCGTTATTTGTTTCATGTTTGTTGCACCTGAAGAAGACCTAAGAGGTCGAAACGCGTTGTGGTTTGTCTTGTGACTCGTTTGTCCACGTTTCTCTGGGCGGTTCGCTGACATTTATTTAAGATTTGTTACAATATACTGATTAAATAGATTGGTTTGGGTTGGATTTTTGAATAACACAAATGAAAGCAAACCAGCCGCCGAGGCGAAGTGGTTAGCGTCGTAGACGCCGTGGGTTGAGTCTCGTCAGAGTCATTTATTTGTTTGATCTGTTTTTTTGTGCCCCGAACGGCCCCTGCCTAGAGTTGAGTTTGCTATGGGCTCAATTGGGAAGACTGGCACCACACAGCTGAGGTTCATCTACTTACTAGATGCGTCTCTGCGGATGTTGCTCACATTTCCTGATGAAAACTACAGTTTCTCTCTTGGGCCTGGTCGATGCCGGGATGTGTTAGGAAAGTAAGCGTGGAGTGCAGCCCTGTCTCAGATCTGAACGGAAATCCGTAGCATCATCCTCATCCTAATCCTCATCAATCAGCATAAAACATCCTCACATTTCTGTGTGTCCCTTCATGTCCGGCTCTCATGTTGACCTCAGTTTCGATAATCTCTCCACTCTACGCCCTTGTTTTGGTTCTGTCTCTAAAGTCTATGCCCTTGGTTTGGTTCTGTCTCTCCTCTCTATGCCCTTGGTTTGGTTCTGTCTCTCCATTATATGTCCTTGGTTTGGTTCTGTCTCTCCACTCTGTGCCCTTGGTTTGGTTCTGTCTCTCCACTCTATGCCCTTGGTTTGGTTCTGTCTCTCCACTCTGTGCCCTTAGTTTGGTTCTGTCTCTCCACTCTATGCCTTGGTTTGGTTCTGTCTCTCCACTCTATATCCTTGGATTGGTTCTGTCTCTGCACTCTATGCCCTTGGTTGGGTCTGTCTCTTCACTCTATATCCTTGGATTGGTTCTGTCTCTGCACTCCATATCCTTGGTTTGGTTCTGTCTCTCCACTCTATGCGCTTGGTTTGGTTCTGTCTCTCCACTCTATGCTCTTGGTTTGGTTCTGTCGGGGTCACCGGGCTATTGGGGCTGTCGTTGGACGGACGCGGCAGCGCCCCATCCGGAGAAAGATCTCGCTCACGTTGGCTCCGCGACTAAGCAATCGTTGTCTTCAGTGAGGTCTACGTTGGCGATGTCCTGCCTAAGGTGGGTCAAAACAGGCACCATTGATCATCACCGAAGTGACTCAGCAGCAGGGCAGTGTCTTCTTTGATGGGCTGCCTTATGACGACTTGACACAGACTGCTCCCTGACGATGGCCTGTGCCGGGACAGTGGCGGGAACGGCCAGGCTGTAGCTGTGCACAAGAAGCCTGGATGAGCTTCGTGAGTGCAGTACCAGAGAGATGAGAGAGAGAGAGAGAGAGAGAGAGAGAGAGAGAGAGAGAGAGAGAGAGAGAGAGAGAGAGAGAGAGAGAGCGAGCTGCAAGGTGAGGCGATTGTAGGCGGAAATCTAAACACATTTGAAAATGGATTCATAATGACTCCCCCAACAACGTGGACAAATGAATCACAAGACAAAACACGACGCCTTTCGACCTCTTTAATCCTCTTCAGGCAAGAGAAACAACACTGAGGACAACGAAAATGAAGAACGAGCAATCACTTATCTTTGTCAACGCCCTTCTTGCGCCGAATTTGACAATGATGCGTATTTGCTCGTTCTTCATTTTCGTGGGTCCCAGAGTGTTGTTTTCTCTTGCCTGAAGAAGATCTCAGAAGTCGAAACGCGTCGTGCTTTGTCTTGTGATTCATTTGTCCACGTTGTTCAGTGGAGTTATTATAAACACTTCTTAAATTTGTAGAGGAAAAAAAGCGTTTTTTTTTTTTAAAGTGAAGTTTTCCATCTTTAAAAACAAAGTAAAGGAAACAGTAGATCCCTACGATTGCAAAATGTTTTCGGTTAAAGTCCACAAAAGCATCGATCTTCGTATACATTCATTTTCTCGTCCACCGACATGTATTCTCATAACACGTGATCCACAGCACACACACTTTACATAGCCTTGAACCATAAAGCGCCAATGTGACTATGTCAAACCTAACGACGACTGCGGACATGTACAATTGTATCTGCAGTAAAATCGGGATTCTTCTGTAAACACGTTTTCATAGTAATACCACCTGGCTGCCGGAATGATGATGATGATGATGATGATGATGATGATGATGATGATGTGCTGCTGCAGCTGCAGCTGCTGCTGCTGATTTGGTAGTTTTTTCTGTTGTTGTTTTGTTGTTGATATGAAAACGTTTTTTTTTTCTTGTAATTTTTTCTTTAAAAAAATTGTTCACAAACGCTGCGACCGGTTTCATACCATGAAGTGGAGACTATGGCAGAGAAAGGGGACGTAGATCCTGCGCATTGATGGAGCATAACGCATTCTTTTCTCCGCAAGGTATGTAACACAAAGCCGTGGCTTAAAGAAAATACTGCAACTATATACTGAACAGTTAACTAATTGCTAATCATTCAACAGGAATGGTAACTTTGGTCCTCTCGGTGAAATAATATTCCAACCGCACAGCACCAGCCTAAGGCCGTGGCTTCTGGCGCTGATTCATCTAGTACATATGCAGACCTTAATAAGAAGAGCACAGGACAAACAAGAGACTTAGTAACAAGAAGAGCACAGGACAAACAAGAGACTGAAGCTTCCTTAATTGAAGGAAAAGATGCCAGTTCCACACTTGCCCCTACATCAAGAGGTGATACATACACACCGTAAAGTCGGTATGGTCAATGTAAATGAGTTATTTTTTTACCACCCACCCACCCCACCCACCCACCACCACCACCATCACCACCACCACCACCACCACCACCACCACCACTACTACTACTACTACTACTACTAAGATTGATAATGATGATGATCATAATAATATTAACGATGATATGATGATGACGATAGTGATGATGATGATGGTACTACTACTACTACTACTACTACTTTACTGATAACAATAGCAGCAGCAGCAGCAGCAGCAGCAGCAGCAGCAGCAGCAGCAGCAACAATAACAACAACAATATTAATGAAAATAATAATACTAACAACAATAGTAATAATAAGAAAATGATAATGATAACAATCATAATGATGATGATGATGATGATGATGATGATGATAATAATAATAATAATAATAATAATAATAATAATAATAATAATAAAAAGTAATAACAATATCAATGGTGATAGTAATGACAACAAGAACAACAATAATAATAATAATGATCATGATCATGATAATGAAAGTAATAATAATGATAATAATGATGATGATAATAATGATAATGACAATAATAATGACTGACAACGTCAACAACAACTACATCAATACTGATAATGATAAAAGATGTCAGCAATAATAATCACGATGGTAATGATAGTAAAACTACTAACGATAGTATCGTGACAGTTGGATATACACCCCATACAGCCTATGGCAGCATGCCAGTGGACTGTGTTTCCAACACCGAAATAGACTGCGAGGGCGGGTGTGTGTGTGTGTGTGTGTGTGTGTGGGGGGGGGGGGGGGGGGGGGGGGGGGGGCTCAGTCCGCCTCAAGCCAATGGCATACAGCGTCACAAAGTGTTTCCTTGCTCTTTATGCACTTTGCAACCCTCCCCCCTCAACCGCCCCCCCCCCCCCCCCCCAACCGCCCCCCTCCCCTTCGCGAATTCCCCTCCTCATCCGGACCTCTCCCCCCGCCCCCGGCTTCCGCCCCCCCCCCCCCCCCCCATCCCCCAACCCCGCCCATCGCTCCCTCTCTCTCCCCGCCATTCGACATTGCTTCAGTTAAAAAAAAAATCTAATCACTGAGAGAGACTGACCTTTCAAAACAACCTTGTACACTTGGGCCAAGGTCATTCCCAGCGTTATGGAGTTGTCTTTTTCCTGATGACCGCCAGTGCTACCGCCCCTAAGTGACCCCCGCGGTCAGCTGGGCTATAACGACAGGACTTTTATCCGTTGCTTTCTTGATTTGCTGTATGTTCACTTTGGTGATAAACACACTTTCCCGTTGGAGAGAGGAGAAGATGATGATGAAGAAGAAGAACAGAAGAAGAAGCTGAAGAAAAGGAGCAGAGAAAGAAAGAAAGAAAGAAAGAAAGAAAGAAAGAGACTTGAAAATAACTGAAAGAAGAAGAGCCGATGAAGAAAAACGAACAAATAAGAGAAGAATGAAAAGAAAGGAAGAAAGAAAGAAAGAAAGAAAGACAGACAGGAGAATCACAAAAAAGTGTGACGTAGAAGAACAAAAAAAAAAAAAAAAAAAAAAGGAAAGAAACAGGAAGAAAAGAAGACGAAGATGGACAAAAACAAACAAACGAAGAAAAGACAGGAAGAAGCAGAAGGCGTGGAGAAAAAAAACAACAACAACAAAAAAACAAAAGCAGAAGTGGAGAAGAAGAAGAAGGAAAAAAAAAAAAAAAAAAAAAAAAAAAAAAAAAGAAAAAAAAGGAAAGCAAGACATATGACGAATGAAAGAAAGAAAAGAAAAAAGAGACAGAAGAAGACACAGAAAGAAAAAGAAAGAAAGAAAGAAAAAGAAAGAAAAAAAAAAGAAAGAAAGAAGGAAGGAAAGAAAGAAAGAAAGAAAGGAAGAAGCGGACAGTGAGAGATCTTTTTTGCCCAGAAGCGGCTGTCTATGCATAATTAACAAGGCAGAGACACATTACACTGCGGCATTGCCAAGGGTAGACCAGCGTGTCCTCTGTTCCCACCGAGAATTCCTGTCTGTCATCATTTTCTTCAGTTACAACGGCTGTGTGTTCATCATGTTATAACGTTTCTGTTTTTGTGTATTGGCCCTTACAGAGATGTAAACAAACAGATAGGCCTACACTCGCATGCAGAGCCACGCATACAAACACGCATGCATACACATAAAACTTAGATGCAAGTACGCGAGCTACACACACACAGAGACACAGACACAGACACAGGCAAACACACACACACACACACACACACACACACACACAACACACACACACAGAGACAGAGACAGAGACAGAGACAGAGACAGACAGACAGACAGACAGACAGACAAACAGACAGGCACCTCTATGCAAGCATGCACGCATACTCACACATTCACATGCAAGCTGGCACGTGCATACTTAATACCAGAAAGCGAACTTTCACATAAGCCCTTTCCCCCCTCCCCCCCCCGCCCCCCCCCCCCACACACACACTCACGCATGCGCGCGCGCCCACACACACACAAACACAAACACCCACACACCCAAAACCCACGCTGACATTCAAGTAGACACGAGCACGCACAGAATGACACGTGCGCGTTTGCGCGTGCACACACGCACACATATACGCGCA
>JADBJO010023781.1:2500-17500 GCA_016801955.1 Conus betulinus | reverse complement strand
GAATACATTTCATGCACCAACTGAGGTATTACATTTGCATCAGTTCAAGATACTTGGGAGTTTCATTACTACATTTCATTGAAAATGTCTAATAACCGAGACAAAGCCAAATGAGCCTCCCTCCTCCCCCGCCCTGTCACACACAGAGAAAACTACGTCAACGCCAGTAAAGTAACACAGACTATCATCATCATCATCAACATCATCATCATCATCATCATCATCATCATCATCATCATCATCATCTTCATCATTGCTGTTGTTATTGCTGTCGTTCTTATTAAGAATCCCTGTACAGCACCTGTCCTCGGCTAATAATCAAGCTGTAAGCGCTTTACAATCCATGCTCTCCATTACACAAGGGGCAACCTACCTGGGTAGAGCCGACTGACAGCTTCCTGCCGGCGCTACATTCAGTCGTTTTCCGCATTATTCAGGCTCTGCCAGTCATTCAGTCTGTAAGTCATTCAGTCTGTCAGTCATTCAGTCTGTCAGTCATTCATGTTCTGTCAGTCATTCAGGCTCTGTCAGTCATTCAGTCTGTCAGTCATTCAGTCTGTCAGTCATTCAGATTCTATCAGTCATTCAGTCTGTCAGTCATTCAGTCATTCAGGTTCTATCAGTCATTCAGTCGGTCAGTCATTCAGGCTCTGTCAGTCATTCAGTCTGTCAGTCATTCAGGTTCTGTCAGTCATTCAGGCTCTGTCAGTCATTCAGTCTTTCAGTCTGTCAGTCATTCACATTCTGGCAGTCATTCAGTCTGTCAGTCATTCAGGTTCTGTCAGTTATTCAGTCTGTCAGTCATTCAGGCTCTGTCAGTCATTCAGGTTCTGTCAGTTATTCAGTCTGTCAGTCATTCAGGCTCTGTCAGTCATTCAGTCTGTCAGTCATTCAGGCTCTGTCAGTCATTCAGTCTGTCAGTCATTCAGTCTGTCAGTCATTCAGGCTCTGTCAGTCATTCAGTCTGTCAGTCATTCAGGCTCTGTCAGTCATTCAGGTTCTGTCAGTTATTCAGTCTGTCAGCCATTCAGGTTCTGTCAGTCATTCAGTCTGTCAGTCATTCAGGCTCTGACAGTCATTCAGTCTGTCAGTCATTCAGGTTCTGTCAGTCATTCAGGCTCTGTCAGTCATTCAGTCTTTCAGTCTGTCAGTCATTCACATTCTGGCAGTCATTCAGTCTGTCAGTCATTCAGGCTCTGACAGTCATTCAGTCTGTCAGTCATTCAGGCTCTGTCAGTCATTCAGTCTTTCAGTCTGTCAGTCATTCACATTCTGGCAGTCATTCAGTCTGTCAGTCATTCACATTCTGGCAGTCATTCAGTCTGTCAGTCATTCAGGCTCTGACAGTCATTCAGTCTGTCAGTCATTCAGGTTCTGTCAGTCATTCAGGCTCTGTCAGTCATTCAGTCTTTCAGTCTGTCAATCATTCACATTCTGGCAGTCATTCAGTCTGTCAGTCATTCACATTTCACATTCTGGCAGTCATTCAGTCTGTCAGTCATTCAGGCTCTGACAGTCATTCAGTCTGTCAGTCATTCAGGTTCTGTCAGTCATTCAGGCTCTGTCAGTCATTCAGTCTTTCAGTCTGTCAGTCATTCACATTCTGGCAGTCATTCAGTCTGTCAGTCATTCACATTCTGTCAGTCATTCAGTCTGTCAGTCATTCAGGTTCTGTCAGTCATTCAGTCTGTCAGTCATTCAGGTTCTGGCAGTCATTTAGTCTGTCAGTCATTCAGTCTGTCAGTCATTCAGTCTGTCAGTCATTCAGGTTCTGTCAGTCATTCAGGTTCTGTCAGTCATTCAGTCTGTCAGTCATTCAGTCTGTCAGTCATTCAGGTTCTATCAGTCATTCAGTCTGTCAGTCATTCAGGTTCTGGCAGTCATTCAGGATCTGCCAGTCATTCATATTCTGTCTGTCATTCAGACTCTGCCAGTCATTCAGGCTCTGTCAGTCATTAAGGATCTGCCAGTCATTCAGACTCTGTCAGTCATTCAGACTCTGCCAGTCATTCAGGCTCTGTCAGTCATTCAGGCTTTGTCAGTCGTTCAGGCTCTGCCAGTCGTTCAGGCTCTGTCAGTCATTCAGGCTCTGTCAGTCATTCAGGCTCTGCCAGTCATTCAGACTCTGTCAGTCGTTCGGGTTCTGCCAGTCATTCAGGCTCTGTCAGTCATTCAGGTTCTGGCAGTCATTCAGTCTGTCAATCATTCAGGCTCTGCCAGTCATTCAGGCTCTGTCAGTCATTAAGGATCTGCCAGTCATTCAGACTCTGTCAGTCATTCAGACTCTGTCAGTCATTCAGGCTCTATCAGTCGTTCGGGTTCTGCAGTCATTCAGGCTCTGCCGGTCAGTCAGGCTCTGTCAGTCATTCAGGATCTGCCAACCATTCAGGCCCTGTCAACCATCAGGCCCTGTCAACCATTCAGGCTCTGCAGTCAGGCTCTGCCAGTCATTCAGGCTCTGCCAGTCATTCAGGATCTGTCAGTCATTCAGGATCTGTCAGTCATTCAGGATCTGTCAGTCATTTAGTCTGTCAGTCATTCAGGCTCTGTCAACCATTCAGGCCCTGTCAACCATTCAGGCTCTGCAGTCAGGCTCTGCCAGTCATTCAGGCTCTGCCAGTCATTCAGGCTCTGCCAGTCATTCAGGCTCTGCCAGCCATTCAGGTTTTCATTCCTTTGGTGCATGCTATGTGTCTCCGAATCGCCAATACCAACAGTCAACCTGGCCTGTTAGATTAGTTTAGCTGATGATGGGATTTTCCGTGTGTGCAAGACAAGATGCGTGCGTTTACACACCGAACCTCAATGATTAGTCTCATTCGAAGGTCTTTTTTTAAACAAAAAAGTATGTAAGAACACAGTACGAATCAAATCGACATGTTACTTAAAAACTTCAATGATATCATGAACCTAAAAAAAAAGAAGCGAAAAAATCCCCAACAAAGACAAGAAAATCGACAACTTTTGTCTCTCTTCTGTTCCACACACCTTTCACTAAACGTTGCAGTAGAGGCAGATTCACATCCAAAAGCGTGAAGTATGAAAATAATCAGTTAGCCCATGTAATTTCATACAACTGCAGTCTGTGGGTAGTCCATGTCGTTCTATAATCTTAAGAAGCAGTATCATTTTCCATCCTGTTATATGTACAAATCACTGCACAGTGGTGTGTGTGTGTGTGTGTGTGTGTGTGTGTGTGTGTGTGTGTGTGTGTGTGTGTGTGTGTGTGTGCGTGCGTGCGTGCGTGTGCGTGTGTGTGTGTTGTAGCCTAGCGATATTGCCTGTTTATCTGGTCAAACTCAAAATTCACGTGAATAATTTAAAAGGGTGGACTTGTCTCCCGGCGGAGAACCATGGGCATCAAGAATGCAACTGTCAGGACAGGTCCCTGGCTCGAGCTTTGTCTGAGTCTCTCTCTCTCTCTCTCTCTCTCTCTCTCTCTCTCTCTCTCTCTCTCTCTCTCTCTCTCTCTCTCTCTCTCTCTCTCTCTTTCTCAAGATGGGTGTTCTGTTTGCCAGTCTTTGAGTCGAGACTTTGTACATATATAATACAGAGGTCCAGACCCCAGGGTCATATGCGAATTGTCTGAAAATAAATTCTGTTAAAAAGTCATTGATATGTAAACATTTACAAATTGAAAATAGGGAGGAACGGTTGTGTTGGTTGGAGGGACTGGAGTGGGGAGGGGGAGGTGGAGGAGAGCTGGAGTGGGCTGGAGGTGAGGCAAACGTAGACGGGACGGGTGGGTGAGAGTGGGGGTAGTACAGGCGGGAGGAAAGAGTGGATGGAGTGAGATACTATGACCCAGCTTTCTCACAGCGAAAAATCTGTTGTAGCCGTTAGGTTATACAATATGCAGTACAACTGTCATGGTGAACTGAAACAGAAAGGCAAAATGGATACTTATTGAACAAATCCAGAATCAGTCTGAATCACAGTCCTATCCACATAACACATCGTTTCAATTCACACAGTTATTTAAATTCTAGAAGGATGACTAAATGATATCAGGAGGTAGTCCTACCAGCTACTGCTTTTTCTACCTACTCTTCATCAAGTGAGACAGCAAAAGAAACTCCTGGCCCACTTTTCTTACTTGTCTTTTCAGTTTCTACTGTTTTGGCCATGCCCTCCACACTCCCAAACACCCCCTCCCCTTCTACCCCTATCCCCATTCCCTCACCCCCTTCACCCACTTTCCCACCACCCGTAGGCGGTAAGGTAAATACTGAGGGGAAGATACCACGAAACGGAAACTGGGGTGAGGGATTTGAGCACTCAGACAACAGTGACTGTTGATTAGGCGACAGTGGTTGGTGGAATGATCCAGAAAATCCCCGGGGATCTTGTGTGCGACCAGCAAGCCGATAGTGGAAGATCCATCACCCAGTCGACCTCAACAGTGGCTAACACGCTTTGAAGACAGGGGATCTGGCCCGCAAAGCAAGGGAAGATCCCCTAGGGATTGACTGTACAGTCAGAGGGCTGGAGGACAACTACCACTGTTCACCAGACCATCTCATTCCGGGGGCTCTCCTGCCGCAGGTGCAGATGGAACACGACATGATCGATGCTGGCGATGCCAGGGGAATTCTGCATGGAGGTGATTCTTCAAATGCGGTGGTGGTCACAGGATACAGGCCTGAAGAGATGTTTTAGTCAGAAGTCCACGGGGTTTACAACCGAATGAAACTCGCCATACTTTGAATATGCCTTGCCTGTAGCGTTTGTTTATTCATACATCACCATAAATGTCTTCCTATTGAACAGGATAGGATCAGGTATCTTCCAGACGCCTTCATATATTTATGTTTCCATGATTTTCCCAGTTTGTCGCCTCTGTTATCTTTTTTTCTTTGTCGTTAATGATAATTGTATACAATTGTATACGCACATTGCGTGACTAGTATAATTCCAAGGGTGTATTGTACGTGCCTACTAACTTATTTTACAGCTCTGTTTCGCGTTGGGTGTAACCCCCCTGTTGTAATTCATTTTTTTTAATATCTTTCCCCTCCTCCCCCACCTTCCCCTCTACCCCAGCGGCAATAAAGGGGAAAAGTTTTATACTTAGGTTTACATTCGTTTGTGAACACAGTATGAATGTTTTAAAGCATTGTTTTTCACGAGTATCTCTTATCTCCCCTACTCAAGCCATGACAATGATAACCAGATTGGGATCCAACTACTGTTATAATTTCAAGCGTTTGACGCAAATGTGGTTAACAACAGATATGCAACAGATAGTATAGATGATTTTGTATGTATCGAAAATAATGATGCAGATTTTATGTAGTAGTCTAACAACTACTGTCACAATTACAAGCGTTTGGCGCTAATGTAGTAAATAACAGAATATGCAACAGATTGTGAAGATCATTTTGCTTACATTAAAAAAAAATTTCTGCATAGTTTTAAATAGTAGTTCACCCATCAGTCACACCATCTCCAATTCTCTTCAGTCAAAACATGAAAAAAGTTGACCTTCAGAGACACACGGTTGTCCTGTATTCAGTTCTTCAGAGACAGACGGTTGTCCTGAGTTCAGCTCTTCAGAGACACACTGTTGTCCTGTGTTCAGTTCTTCAGAGACAGACGGTTGTCCTGAGTTCAGCTCTTCAGAGATACACGGTTGTCCTGTGTTCAGCTCTTCAGAGACACACGGTGGTCCTGTGTTCAGCTCTTCAGAGACACACGGTGGTCCTGTGTACAACTCTTCAGAGACACACGGTGGTCCTGTGTTCAGCTCTTCAGAGACACACGGTGGTCCTGTGTTCAGCTCTTCAGAGACACACACGGTGGTCCTGTGTTCAGCTCTTCAGAGACACACGGTGGTCCTGTGTTCAGCTCTTCAGAAACACACGGTGGTCCTGTGTTCAGCTCTTCAGAGACACACGGTGGTCCTGTGTTCAGCTCTTCAGAGACACACGGTGGTCCTGTGTCTTCAAGACAACTCTTCAGAGACACACGGTGGTCCTGTGTACAACTCTTCAGAGACACACGGTTGTCCTGTGTTCAGCTCTTCAGAGACACATGATTGTCCTGTGTTCAGCTCTTCAGAGACACACGGTGGTCCTGTGTTCAGCTCTTCAGAGACACACGGTGGTCCTGTGTTCAGCTCTTCAGAGACACACGGTGGTCCTGTGTTCAGCTCTTCAGAGACACACGGTGGTCCTGTGTACAACTCTTCAGAGACACACGGTGGTCCTGTGTACAACTCTTCAGAGACACACGGTTGTCCTGTGTTCAGCTCTTCAGAGACACACGGTGGTCCTGTGTTCAGCTCTTCAGAGACACACGGTGGTCCTGTGTACAACTCTTCAGAGACACACGGTGGGTCCTGTGTTCAGCTCTTCAGAGACACACGGTGGTCCTGTGTTCAGCTCTTCAGAGACACACGGTGGTCCTGTGTTCAGCTCTTCAGAGACACACGGTGGTCCTGTGTTCAGCTCTTCAGAGACACACGGTGGTCCTGTGTACAACTCTTCAGAGACACACGGTGGTCCTGTGTACAACTCTTCAGAGACACACGGTTGTCCTGTGTTCAGCTCTTCAGAGACACACGGTGGTCCTGTGTTCAGCTCTTCAGAGACACACGGTGGTCCTGTGTTCAGCTCTTCAGAGACACACGGTGGTCCTGTGTTCAGCTCTTCAGAGACACACGGTGGTCCTGTGTACAACTCTTCAGAGACACACGGTGGTCCTGTGTACAACTCTTCAGAGACACACGGTTGTCCTGTGTTCAGCTCTTCAGAGACACACGGTGGTCCTGTGTTCAGCTCTTCAGAGACACACGGTTGTCCTGTGTTCAGCTCTTCAGAGACACACGGTGGTCCTGTGTTCAACTCTTCAGAGACACACGGTGGTCCTGTGTTCAGCTCTTCAGAGACACATGATTGTCCTGTGTGTTCAGCTCTTGAGGGGAGAAAGCCAGCACCACACCCATGGTGAACAGAAAATTGGGTGGTGTCGTACTGTGGCGAAGCTCTCGATCTTCTGGAGGACAGCAGCCCGAATCTGTGACCAAGAATAAGCTGCAACAGAAAGAGAAAGAAAAAACAAAAAAACATTGAAGTAGCCTTCAGCGGCTTAACGATACATCTCCATTATTGGAAAGGAGGAAAAACAGAGAAGGAGTTAGAGAGAGAGAGAAAAAAAAGACATGGAACTGATGACTCCCCTTCCTCCTCCCCCCAAAAAACAAAACAAAACAAAACAAAAAAAAACGACAAAAAACAAAAGGAGGAAAAACCAGAACGAGGAAAAGAGGAGGGAAAACGAGCATGAGGAAGAGTAAGAGGAGGAGAAGGAGATGGAGGAAAGGAGGAAGAGGAGAGAAGGAAAGAAGAAGAAGAACAGAAGAAGACAAAGAAGAAGGAAGAGGAGGAGGAGCTTGAGGAGGAGGAAGAGGAGCAGGAGGAAAAGGAGGATTTGGAGGTGGTGGTGATGGTGGAGGGGGAGGAGAATGTAGGAGGTGGAGGAGGCGGAGAAGGACGAGGAGGAGAAGGAGGAGTAGGAGGAGAAAAGAATAAGAAAAAAAGGAGGAGATGGACGGACAGGAGGAGGAAGAGGGAGAAGGTTCGGTTTCAGGTTCATCGTGAAGGTGTCACTGCGTGAGGACAAGTCCTGATACGCTACACCTCATTTGCTACGCCACCAGACCTGAGTGTGCAGCATTCCCAGCTGATGGACATATGAACAAGTGAGATGGAAGCAGTCAAGACCAGGGTCTCATGGGTACTGTTTAACAGATTCTGACCCGCCCAACTTGATGATCACGCCTTAGGTACCTACCTAACATTGTATGCCCCACTTTATAGTTGTATACGTGTGTTAGCATGTGTGTCAATCCCCCCCCCCCCCCCCCTTCCCTACACACACAGTGTGACAATAGGGATAGATATGCAGAAAGACAGAGAGACAGACAGACAGACAGACAGACACACACACATACACACACGCACGCACACATATATATGTGATGGAAGATTTGTTTTATCTCTCTCTCTCTCTCTCTCTCTCTCTCTCTCTCTCTCTCTCTCTCTCACCACACACACACACACACACACACACACACACACACACGTGTGTGTGTGTGTGTGTGTGTGTGTGTGTGTGTGTGTGTGTGTGTGTGTGTGTGTGTGTGAGTGTGTGTGTGTGTGTGTGTGTGTGTGTGTGTGTGTGTGTGTGTGTGTGTGTGTGTGTGTGTGAAGATTTGTTAGTATGAACTTGCTTTCCTCCATTGCCGAATTTCAACATAATATTGTTTGGTCAAGTCAGTAGAGATTGCATCTCTTGGTAGATCCAAGTTAAGGCTGCTCTGCACAATTCTTCGCTGCTGACAATGCTTGGGCTATCAAACAGCGGAGCTTACCACTCAGACTCTTGGACATTTTTTTTTTTTTACTTTTCTTGCATCCTCGAATGGATCCTCAAGCATAGGCTCAAAGATTTTTGCTACATTTTATATTGTTTATGTAATGGTTTTAGTTTTTCAGCAACTTATTTCCTTAGCACACTTTCTTCCTGTTTTACTTTTCTGCCATTCACTGGCTGATCTGGGGTGCTTTTAAATTCTTTTTTTGTTTAACCCTTGGCAGTGAAAACACCACAGAATTATAGACTGTGGTGTGTTTTTTATTTGAAGCCAAGTGAGCACAGACACTCCCTCACTGCGAGTGTGGCATAGCAGTGGACGCCAAGGGAGAAGTGGCAGCTCTCCTTTGAGGGACACTGATGTGAGAGATCAGTGTAGGGGGGCGCAGACAACCTTCCAGCCATGTGGGTGACGGCGGGGCTAGCCTGTGTCGCCGGGGAACGGCTCCTGGAGATGTGGGACGATTGGCGAAGGAGCGCTGCCTGACTGCGACTACCGTGGCCTGGAAAATACCGTGCTGTTTTGTGGGGGGCGACAGACATAGGGGCACTCCTTAGGGGGTTTGGCTGAAAAAATTGCCCTCTCGGCCGCGGTCAGCGAGTGCCCGCCAAGTTTTAGGAACTCGTGCAGCGCTCCAGCGACTTTCGTCCTGCTTCCTCCTTGAGGTGGCCTCACGCGGCACAGGACCATCGCCACCCGAGCATGAAGAAGGCCGCCCGGTGGTCCTGAAGACAGCCTGATGTTTGGGGGACAGCTGGCAACACACACCGACGCCCATCGTCGGTCGACAACAACCTCAAACTGAACCAACGTTCAAGGCCAATCCACCCAAACTTGAACCAACATTCCAGAAGATCACCACCAGAACTGAGCCAATGTTCAAGAGGAACACGAGCTCTGAGAGACAAGTGCGACGACCCCCGTGGAAACCGATCCACTACTGCCAGGTGACAGCAGTTGCCACAAACGTGCAGACCTATGTCTGCAGGAACCTTGTCCTTAAGGGTCTCAGGCCGATAATCTCACTCTCAATGCAATGCACAGACACAATTAGCCGTGTGTCCTTGACGAGTTCAATCCAGCGGACGAAAGACCTAGGAGCAGGCAATACATATTGTTCTCTCCTTTGGAAGGTTTCCGATAGTTCTCAAGTGCTTCTGCTGAGTCATTTAGTCCTTTTAATAATTAGCTGATATTATGTTCACATTTTCTGTTTCAAACCTGGCTCCCGTTTTTTTCCTTTCATTTAAATCTTCGCCAAATCATTAATGTAACGATGGAAAAATTGCTAGCCCGATGTGGTTTTGCCCCATTACTAAATTGTTCAGCACACACACATATATAAAATGCTGATCAATAAGGTAGTAGGGGAACACAAGAGCAAGTTAACATTTCATCCATCATTATAGTAATAACTGGGCAAAAATTTGAAATTTAAAAGAAAAAACTTGAGATGAAATAAATGGGATAATACACATTATAATTATAAAACCCCTTTTCTAGCTGCATGAGGGAACCATCGCAATCCCTGTCGAAGGCAGATCAATATATATATATTGCTGAACAATTAAGTAGGGGGGAAAAACAAGTGCAGGTTAACAATTCTTCCATCATTATAGTAATGATTTGGCGAAGATTAGAAATTGAGAGGGAAAAAAAAATTGAAGATGAAATAAATGGGAAAATGTATATCATAAATATGAAAACCCCTTCACTAGCTGCATGAGGAAACTATCGCAATCCCTCCCGAAGACAGATCTATATGTGTCGCCTGCTCCTAGACCTTTCATTCACTGGATCGGACTCATCAGGGAGACGCAGCTGATTGTGGCTATATTTTTGGCGTCAAGTAGAGACACACATTCACCACAGTCCGTAATTCTGTGGTGTTCTCACCACCATGGGTTAAAAAAAGAATCCAAGAGCGCCCTCAAAGCAGCCAGCGAAGGCAGTCAATTAAACAAAACGAAAGTGTGGAGAGGAAAAAAAAAGTGCTGAAAAACTAAAAACATTATTTAAACAGTATAAAATGTAGGGACAGTCTTTGAGCCTATGCTGGAGGATCCGTTTAAGGATGCAAGGGAGATCAAAAGACATGGAACAGCCTGAGTGGTCAGCTCTGCTGTTAAAAAAAAACAAGCATTGTCAGCGGCTAAGAATTGTGCAGAACAACCTTTCCTTGGATCTCCTAAGAGATGCAATCGCCCACTGATTGACCAAACAATATATATATATATCTATATATATATACATATATATATATATATATATATATATATATGTGTGTGTGTGTGTGTGTGTGTGTGTGTGTGTGTGTTTGATTCTTTGTGAAAAGGAAGAAAAGATGGAGGAGGAATACGAGGAGAATAATTTAACAATGCAGAATAGGGATAGCAGGAGGTGGCGGAAAGCATGCTAGAGGTAACCGAGGAAGCGAATAAAGGACAAAGATGAAGAAAAAGCAGTTGAAAATGAAGAAGAAGATGGAGAAGGAACAAAATCAGGAAGAGGGGAACGGAGAGAGGAAGTAGAGAAGAAGAAGTGGGGGTCGTCGGAAGTAGCTGAATGCAAAAAGCAATTCCTTGTCCAGCTCTGGTCTTGCTGTTCCAGCCAATGGCATTAAGGGCAAGGCTGTTCTGTCGCAGGCACGGAGCGAGGGATGGCAGTGACAGAACGAGGTCACAGTGTGGTGACAATGCCATCAGAGGACGGACAGAGGAGAGGGGGGAAAGGAGAGGGGTGGCTGAGGGTGAGAGGCGAGGTGGAGCGGGAGTGTGTGTGTGTGTGTGTGTGTGTGGGGGGGGGGGGGGGTGCGTGCGTGCGTGCGTGCGTGCGTGTGTGTGTGTGTGTGTGTGTGTGTGTGTGTGTGTGTGTGTGTGTGTGTGTGTGCGCGCGCGCGCGCGCGCGCGTTGCATCGGTTTCTCTTCCAGTGGCCCTAGGAAATTCAACGGTTAGTTCCATAGTTCTAAAACGTTCTCTAATTCACATGTCCTCTACCTTTCATATGTCAAAAACACAAATGAAATATATTGGAAGGGAGAAGGTGGGGGGTGGGGGAAAGGGTTGTCTGTTTATGGTGATGGGAAAGAAGTGAGCGTTACCGGTTGTGTCTTAAACTTGATGAATATGGATACATCTGCGTTAAATGAGGTTGAAGAACACACACACACACACACACACACACACACACACACACACACACACACACACACACACACACACACACACACACACAACACGCGCGCGCGCACACGCACTCACGCACTCACGCACGCACGCACGCATGCGCGCGCACACACGAACATCTTCCTAGATGATCTTAAAAACCTTCTCTTGCAAAATATTCTACTTTGTTCAGCAATTCAAAGAAGTGTTTTAAAAAAGATTCAGTTAAAAAAATTTTGAGCTGGTTTCCTCCTGTAAAGGAAAAATCCCATTTAAAATAACTTCCTTTATTACGATTAAAATTTTTTTTGGTTTTTGTTTTGTCTTTTTTATATGTGGTTTTGAAAACATCCACATGTTTCTGTGCAATGGTGTATTATTCACTCGTGGTCTCGTTTTGAGTCATCCAAATATAGCAGGACTTGCATTTTTGTTATTAAATATTTTTTTCTTATTTGTTTTTGAATATTGTTGCCGCGCATGTTGCGTAGAATTTGTTCCTAATTTTTCGACAAAAATGACAGAATGCGAATGGACATGGAATGAAAGGAGAGAAATTGAAGGACACACACGCACATGTATGCCTACGAGAGAGAGAGAGAGAGAGAGAGAGAGAGAGAGAGAGAGAGAGAGAGAGAGGGTATCCACACTCCCCGTTCTATAATCACCATGTGGATTGCCTGCTTGAGAAGAGGTTCAGTATGTATGCCAGAAGAAACGTTTCTCTGCTGATCAAAATACATGAAAGTCTCGGGTCAAGACTCAATGTGTATGTAGCCTCAAGCGCTTGGATTCAAGATTCAGTATATACATATCCTGAAGGACTTGTGTGAAGTCTCAATGCGCATATAGCCTCAAGAACTGGGGCCAAGACTCAATGTGTACATATTCTCAAGGACTCGCGTCAAGTGTATGTAGACTCAAGGGGTTTGGGGTCAAGACTCAATGTGTATGTAGCCTGAAGGATTTGGGGTCAAGACTCAATGTGTATGTAGCCTCAAGGGTTTGGGGTCAAGACTCAATGTGTATGTAGCCTGAAGGGTTTGGGGTCAAGACTCAATGTGTATGTAGCCTGAAGGATTTGGGGTCAAGACTCAATGTGTATGTAGCCTGAAGGATTTGGGGTCAAGACTCAATGTGTATGTAGCCTCAAGGGTTTTGGGGGTCAAGACCCAATGTGTATGTAGCCTCAAATGTTTGGGGTCAAGACTCAATGTGTATGTAGCCTCAAGAGTTTGGGGTCAAGACTCAATGTGTATGTAGCCTCAAGAGTTTGGGATCAAGACTCAATGTGTATGTAGCCCTCAAGAGTTTGGGGTCAAGACTCAATGTGTACGTATCTCAAGGACTCGGGTCAATACTCAATGTGTATGTAGCCTCAAGGGTTTGGGGTCAAGACTCAATGTGTATGTAGCCTCAACAGTTTGGGGTCAAGACTCAATGTGTATGTAGCCTCAAGGGTTTGGGGTCAAGACTCAATGTGTCTGTAGCCTCAAGGGTTTGGGGTCAAGACTCAATGTGTATGTAGCCTGAAGGGCTTGGGGGTCAAGACTCAATGTGTATGCAGCCTCAAGGGTTTTGGGGTCAAGACTCAATGTGTATGTAGCCTGAAGAGCTTGGGGGACAAGACCCAATGTGTATGTAGCCTCAACAGTTTGGGGTCAAGACTCAATGTGTACGTATCCTCAAGGACTCGGGTCA
Organism: Conus betulinus; assembly: GCA_016801955.1. Lineage (NCBI taxonomy): Eukaryota > Metazoa > Mollusca > Gastropoda > Neogastropoda > Conidae > Conus > Conus betulinus. The sequence goes on along the minus strand of JADBJO010023781.1, from coordinate 4,257 downwards.
AGACTCAATGTGTATGTAGCCTCAAGGGTTTTGGGGTCAAGACCCAATGTGTATGTAGCCTCAAGGGTTTGGGATCAAGACTCAATGTGTAAGTAGCCTCAAAAGTTTGGTGTCAAGACTCAATGAGTATGTAGCCTCAAATGTTTGGGGTCAAGACTCAAAGTGTATGTAGACTCAAGGGTTTGGGGACAAGACTCAATGTGTATGTAGCCTGAAGAGTTTGGGGTCAAGACCCAATATGTATGTAGCCTCAACAGTTTGGGGTCAAGACTCAATGTGTATGTAGCCTCAAGGGTTTGGGGTCAAGACTCAATGTGTATGTAGCCTCAAGGGCTTGGGGTCAAGACTCAATGTGTATGTAGCCTCAAGGGTTTGGGGTCAAGACTCAATGTGTATGTAGCCTGAAGGGTTTGGGGTCAGAGACTCCATGTGTATGTAGCCTGAACGGTTTGGGGGTCAAGACTCAATGTGTATGTAGCCTGAAGGGTTTGGGGTCAAGACTCAATGTATATGTAGCCTGAAGGATTTGGGGTCAAGACTCAATGTGTATGTAGCTTCAAATGTTTGGGGTCAAGACTCAATGTGTATGTAGCCTCAAATGTTTGGGGTCAAGACTCAATGTGTATGTAGCCTGAAGGGTTTGGGGTCAAGACTCAATGTGTATGTAGCTTCAAATGTTTGGGGTCAAGACTCAATGTGTATGTAGCCTCAAATGTTTGGGGTCAAGACTCAATGTGTATGTAGCCTGAAGGGTTTGGGGTCAAGACTCAATGTGTATGTAGCCTCAAGGATCACCCCTGTGCCTGTGACCCACCAGATTTGTTGTCGTATCAGAAACTTGTGTCCCCGTGAAACAGCAAACGAAACAACCAGATACACGTTATGCAGACACCAGCGTAGAGGGGCCTGTAAATAGGGAACTATAGCCGCAACCACACAAACGTGTTCCAGAGAGTCTTGTAAGATATTGCTGTGTGCGTGCGTGCGTGCGTGCGCGCGCGCGCGCGCGCGCGCGCGTGTTTGTGTGTGTGTGTGTGTGTGTGCATGCATGCGTGCGTGCGTGAGTGCGTGTGTGTGTGTCCGGGTGTGCGTGCGCGCGCAGGCGCACGTTTGTGTGTGTGTGTGTGTGTGTGTGTGTGTGTGTGTGTGTGTGTGTGTGTGTGTGTGTGTGTGTGTGTGTGTGTGTGTGTGTATGAATGAATTTTTTTAAGTGATGTAAAGTACGTCCGATAACAGGGACAAACAAACTACAAGACTAAAGACGACGCGTTTCGACATCTTAGTCTCCTTCAGGCGAGATAAAAAAAAACCATTCAGAAAAAGAAAACGTGTTTTTAGTAATGGTTTGACTTGGATTTACGATGCTATTTTTTGTCTGAGTCTGGCTATCTGTGGTCGGTTGTCACACACACACACACACACACACACACACACACACACACACACACACACACACACACACACACACACACACACACACACACACAAAATGCTGTCTGGCATCAGTGACGACAGAAAAGGACGTGCTCTACACATCGCTCTAAGAATTCTATCGTCACCAACAAAACTTCAATGCGCAATATATTGTCAATAAATATATACAAGTCCTTACAAACTAACTGCCCGTATATGATTTGGATCATCCTCCCAAAGGAATGCTTTAATTCCTGGAACATGTATCATCTTTTAGTTTCCACGGAACTGAATTTGTTCGCCAAAAAGCGGTCTTTTTTGAAAGCATTTCTTCTGCATACAGC
>JADBJO010023780.1:7500-26078 GCA_016801955.1 Conus betulinus | reverse complement strand
TCAGTAAGAATTTCGGAAGGCAAACCATACCTTGAAAACATAGAAAGCTAACTGAGACCACAGCAAGAGGGAAAACCTCAATCTTACCTCCAAAAGAACGACAATGTTGTTCTTCACCAGTGAACTGGTGTGGAAGAACAAAAGAACGGCGCACTCCCGCAGTAGTGCAACCTGTGTCCCTCAACACAGAACAGTGAAACCCATTGACAGTTCCTGACTCAACCAGTAAGCCGTCAGTGTTAACATGTGACACCATCGAATGGGCTACAGTAGATGGATCCGAAACATTGTCTGACATACCCGCGACATTCACTGCTGACTGCTCTACAGATGGACATCCCGAGCTTTATGAAACCAGCAACCACAATTGTAACAACCTGCGGGTGTACCTGAGGTATTATGAGCCTGTCCGCGCTGTCGGCCACGGTTACGCGGATACCGAGAGTTAGACGCTGTTTGACCACCTCTAGGTGTACCGGTATTTGCACCCAAATGACCAGACTGCTGACCACCACCGGTAGCAGACTGTTCAAACCGGCTGCCATGATCCCGTCCGCTACGAGAATTTTGACCACCGCGGGAATTTTGACCTCCACGGTAACGATTACGGTTCTGATTTGAACGCCAAGCCCAATCCACGGTCTGAACCAACACTGTTTTGGTGATGTGCGAAGGAAGCGACATTTACATCGAAAACCGTGTCCGTTCCCTTGCGGGCAAACGTCCGATCAGGATGCGCAGTCCTGTACTGTTCCGCAAGCTCGCACATTTCTTCAGCGCTCGCAACCGACCTTTCTTTTAGAAAAAGCCAAGTCCTTTGAAACGCTGTTTAAAATCTGCTCACGCAAAAAAAGATCACGAAGTTCCGCATAATCCTTTTTAGTTTTGGACAAGTCAATCCACCGATCAAGAAAATGCGCAGACCGAATCAAATACGCAGGAAATGACTCGCCTTTCTCCGGACGCACGGTACGGAATTTCTCGCGAAATCCTTCGGCGGTACACCGGTAACGCTTAAGTAATTCATCCTTAAGTTCATCCCATGTTAAAGTATCCTTCGCTGCCAAAGAATGATACAGCGTCAACGCACTGCCCTTGAAAAGAGACGCAATATACAATACCCACTTATCTTTGGGCCACTCGCAAGAAGTAGCATGACTCTCAAATCTAAACAAAAAAATGCATCAATCTCATCTTTGTTTTCATCAAAGACAGGCATCTTGGGGATATAAGGAGAACGACCAGAAAGGTTTTCGCATCACCAGAACCCTGCGCAGAACCATTGTCTGTTACACCAAAAGCTTTTAATTTCTCCATTTCAAGCTGAAGCTTCTTACTCTCTAACTCTAACTCCATGGCTTTTAATTTTTCTCTGCTGCTCTCTCTCCTTCTCTCTCTCTCTTTCTCTCTCTCCTTTTCTTCCTTTTCTTCTCTCTCTTTTCTTCTTTTCTTTTTCTCTTCTTCTTCTTCTCTCTCTTTTCTTTTCTCTTTCTTTCTTTTTCTTCTTCTTTCTTTCTTCCTTTTCTTCCCTTTCTTTTGCGCGCGCTCAGCGCGATCCTCACACTGTTTGACATATTGAATCAACTCCGGCCCATCAAGGCCTAACGTCTTACCCTGAGACAGGTAGGTCTCAAAGGCCGACATTTTGAATGAAAATTTTTTTTTCTAAGATAAAAAAAAAAAAAAAATTTTATGAAAAAAAAAGAACAATGAAAAAATTTACTTTAAATTTGAAAAAGAAAAGAAAAATGAATTTAAAGTTTCAGTATAAAATTTCCTTCCACTCACACCAAAAATCCAATCACTCCTATACACACTAATAAAAAAAAAAAAAATGTTTTCAAACAGCAAAACCAAGAAGAATTTCCAAGAAAAAAAAAAATTTATTTGGACAGGCCTCCAAATGATCACCCTTTTGGATCAAATCAGTGGCCAGGGGAAGGAGAAAAATCGAATTCAAATAATAGGAAAGAAAAAGGTTGTGAAACGAAAAAAAAAAAGAACTACGTAAGGCTAAGCGTCTCCCATCGCCATGCCCCCTTGCTACCCGCAAGAGAAGGTGGAAGCTCACCAGCCTATGGAACAACAATGCCCTAACAAAACAGGTAGAAATAGAAAAAGAGGCAAGAGACTCAACAATCCTTTCACATACACATACACAAAAAAAAATCTTAAAACAACATTAATTAAAACAATGAAAAGACAAACACCTAAAAAGGGGATAATACACAATCACTATCAGAAACCCTACCTAAGAAATGAAATGAGAAAATTTTCAAACTAGATAGGTGCCTATTGATAAAGACGAAATAGAGAGAGAATGAAGTCAGAAAAACAGCAAAAGTAGACAGAGTGGAAATCACCAAGACAGTAAGAAAAAGTAAGACTAGAAATTAGAAAAAAGCCCTCTGGACTACCCTACTGGCACAGCCCACCCGTAATCGGAGACGGGACTAGCACAAAATACTAGAATAGGAAAAAAAAAAAAACACACACACAAAAAGTTACATAGGGACACTTTTGAAGGGGGGGGGGGGGGGGGGGGGGGGGGGGGGGGGGTGAAAAAAGTGAACACTAAGTAAGTGGGGTTGGGGAAGAAAAAAAAATTATTTTGCCACTCCAGAAAAAAAAAAAAAAAAAAAAAAAACAAAAAACAAGGGGTAGGTATAAATCAAAGTTGCAATAAAAATAAAGGAGGGTTACAAAACAAAATTATTTCAAAATTTGAAATAAAAAAAGGAAATCAGGAAATGGATACAATATAAAGAAACTGATTCAAAATAATGAAAGGAATCAAATTATGCAATTAATAATAAGTACAAGAAGGGGTTTAAAAAAAAAAATACCAAAAAAAAAAAAAAAAGTACTGGGGGGGGGTATAAAAATCCTTAAAATACTCAGTAAAAAAAAAAACGTGGGAATACAAAAGGAGGAGGGATTTCACAGCAAATTCTGTTCAAATTGCTGAATAATAAAATCAAGAAAGGAAATATGGGGAGGGGTTTAAATGGAAATTTTTACAATATAAAGAAAATTAGTGGGGGGGGGGGGGGGGGGGGGGGGGGGGGGGGGGGGGGGGGAAAAGGTAATTATATGTAATAATCAAATGTTCCCACACAACATTCACTAATACCTTAAAAAGCAAATCATTTTTTTTTTTTTTTCACTAATACCTTAAAAAGCAAATCATTTTTTTTTTTTTCAATTCAAAATGGGGTGGGGAACATCACAACCAAGGGGGGGGTACGAAAACAAAAACAAAGTTCCAAGTCGGGGTCACCACTGTCAGACGTACGATATCCATGCATGCACGCACATACACACACGAACCTGACGTCTTTCCTCCGCACACAACTGCATCCACTCCATACACATAAGGCGCAAACAAAGGTCAATTTTGATTTCATCCCCTCCTTAATTTTAAAAATCCCATGGGGGTTTTTTACTCTGGCATCAATCAAAGCTTATATATTTTCATATTCTGTGATTCTTTCAGCTGGTGCAACCAATCAAGCACTTCTTTGAACAAGTCACTTTTGCAGGTTTACTCACTGCAAGTGTCCACACACACACTCTGTGGTGTCCGGAACTGGCTTCCTCTGTGCGGGGATCCCACTGCCATCACACACTACTGGTCGGCGACAAACTCTTGCCCAACCTGGATCTTCCCGCGGATCGGAGCTTGGCCCGGGAACGCGCGCAGCCCCCGGCCATCCACCTTAGTGCCCGATCTCCAGTCTCTTCTTTCCTCTACCGCACGGGGAGTCGGCCCAGCTATAACAAACCGGATAAACACGAGTTCAAAACACTGCCAGCCAGTTAGCAGTCATGTTACACTTTAACATTTTTTGAACTCTTCAATTTTTCAAACATAGTTTCGGTTTCCGACAATAAACCGTTGAAAACAAAATGGAGAATCATCTAGATTCTCACAATATAAAATTAGATACTTACGGCTTGAGTACCGGTCATTCAACTACAATTCACATACTTCTGTATGTGTTTAGGCCTCTGCCTTTATCATTGGGCACAGTCCGCCTCTTCTTCATCTAAATCATCTGTTCCATTCTCAGAGTGCGCACCGATACAGGTCAACGCCTGTTTATATTCAAATCGCGTGAACAGTGTTAAAAATTTCACTCAAACCCTGGGCCACGTTCAGTCAGTACGCTCCCTTGTGTCACACGACTAACCTATAGTGTAACGCACGAATCAATAATCTTATGTGTGCATGAGAGAATAAAATGTTGTTTATGCATTTTACTCTTGGCTCTTGTGCTGAGTGGTGAGTGTGTGATCTGACTCCTGACTCTGCGGTCTCTCCCATATTGAGCCAGACCTTCCATCTCATAAACTTATTGGGCAGCAAATCTATAACGTAAGCACAGAGAGTATATCTTTTCATTTAGATAGAGTGGAATCTCACTAACAGATGTTTGACCCCACAATCAAACGAGGGAATTTGGATCCGCACAATATGATTATTCCTCGTCTGTTGATTGGTCAGACGTATACATGTGGAGGACAAAACCGCACGCACGGCCCAGTTGATGCCAAAACGTGGTGCCAGACGGATGCGTAAAAGTGGTTTTTACCAGTGACTATCTTGCAAGAATAATTCACTTGGATCTTCGTACTTGCTTTCATATCAGTAACAAACTCCATAATCCCAGTAGAATTAGTACATTCTAACAATATGAGAATTGTGTTGTTCCATAGTTTATTATATTAGACTGGTCGGCTTTCTGATTGATATCGGCTTTCTGATTGACACCGGTAGTCTTGATCCTTTGTGCTTGGCCCTTTCAGAAGCTGACCTTTTGAGCACACATCGTTGGCTCTGTCATTAGCCATGTCAGAGGGTCTTTCAGAACCCACGGACAGCAGTGGGCCCACAGCAGTCCCAGAATCCGTTAGGAGCCTGATTCAAGAACTAGATGCAAGCTGGAACAAACAAAATCGAGACTCTAGTGGGACTACTTAAGAGGAAACTTCCAGACCAAGACGGCGCTGCAGACCCGCCAAATTTCCCGACGTTTCTGGAGACGATTCAGAGTCAGAACAGGAACACAACAGTGATATTCTGGAGCTGAGAGAACATGGGAAATTAAAGAATTAGAAGAAAAAGAGGCACAGCTTTTAGCGTCTTAGAATAAGAAAGCTGACCAGTCAGAGACAAATCTGACCCTGCAGAAACAAATAGCCGCTGAATTGAGCGGTATGCAGAAGAGGAAATTTGAAGCCTACAACAGACTAGCAAATTGTCAGAAATTGATCATTCCAGCGGTAAATCACGAAGTTTGGTCCAAATTACAGTTTGAGTCCTTCAAATGCGACCTGAAAATGCAACACATTCAAAGAGCCGTCATCAAGGCGGCGACTGCGTGCGCGCGTGCAGCGAACGGATTACTTGATAGTGGTTTGCCCAGTAGAGAGGTCAATTCTGAAGCTGTGAAGCATTGCACCAATGTAGTGGCTATCTTGGGTCACGTTTCGCAAGAGATTTCGTTGCGCAGACGCAGTGGCATCTGGCCACATGTAAACACACTGTTGTCGCGGATCTGTGATGAATCAGTCCCGATCACAGACCAGTTTTTTGGGGACAGTTTGTCTGCGACACTCAAAGATGTGCGTGAGACCGACCGCATTAGCCCCAGTGTAGGCCATGAGCGGAGATACCGCAGAAACGCCCACTACATATCATGGACAAGCGGGTGGTTCTCTACTCCGAGTCCGGTCGCGCAGGTGGGTAATTTTGTTTTAGGTGAAAGGAACAGACTGAACAAAAAAAAAAGCATTGTTCCAGCAGAAGCCAGGACATCAGAATATTCAGCTTCCAATAGAAGAGGTGAGCTTGGTTCCATCTTTTAGAACCTCAGAAACATGAGTTTGCTGCTGGGAGATTAAGACAGTTTGAAGGTGCATGGTCTGGAATCCCTTCAGACCCAGAGATTTTAAGCATCGTAGCAGGGGTTAAGGTTGAATTTCAGAACACTTATGTTACTTGCTTTTACTCTTTGGTTAGAGAAGACAGACGCTTCATAGTCGTATTCTTGATGATGTTAAAATCCACGAGTCTAAATGTGTACTTGTATATAGCTCTCTTTTAAAACATACCAAACCAGGGACTCACCTCAAGCCTTTAGTCATATCTTGTTTTGAAAACAAGAGATTGTGTCTGGTTCACCACCTTCGACAATTTTTGAAAAAGACTGCCCACTTAAGAAATGGGAAAGCGCTTTTTATCAGTTGCTTAAAGCGTTTTGCACCCGTGAAAAGAGACACTTTCTCGTTGGATGAAAGATGTGCTGCTTATGGCTGGAATAGACATATTGAAGTACTCAGCTCACAGCACTCGGGCTGCTAGTACTTCTGCAGCATTAAGCAGAGGTGTGCCAACAGACGGCATCCTTCAAGCAGGTGGATGGTCAAACAAGATCTTTTTTTTTTCAAGATTCTGTCATCGGATCCTTAAACAGAATGAAAATGAAAATGGTGGTTCTCTGAAGATTAAAAGGTTTTTCCCAGTCTGTACTGACCACATTTGTAGACAAAGGGAAGTGACTCACATTATGCCTGACGTGTTATATAGAATAACGTGTGATCCCCGACGCTAAAATCTCCACACGTATACGTCTGACCAATCAGCAGACGAGGAACAATTTGAAAACTGAACGAGGCTTACCTGGAAGTTGAAGTTTAATGGAGATTGTTTTGAGAATGCCGTTGGGTAGAGGTGTATATGTGCCCACCCATCAGTAACTCGATGCAATTCCACTGAGCCCTCCCTTCCGAGTATGTTCACGGGGATCACATGTAGCTGAAGTCTGGGGCGTGCGCGCGGTTTCGTCCTCCACATGTACACATCCACCCAACAGCATTCTCAAAATAAATCCATTAAACTTCAGCTTCTAGTAAGTCTTATTTAATTTTCAAATAAGAGTGCAAATTAAAACGAGCGCAGGTGAGCAGCAGTCAGGTAAAACTGACCAACCGATTTTTGGATGAACATGTTCCGGCAAACACGGTTGTAAAAAATTGTGACCGGACCAAAAACGGTCCGTCACACTCCCATGCTGTTCACAATCCTAGTTCATGATCTTTCCAAATCAATGTCAAAAGCAACACATGTAATACAATTTGCAGATGACATTGCAACTTGGATTAACTCTACATTACAGAAACATTCCAGTGAAAGAACAATTTTCTTTGTATAGAAGATGTACCCAAAAGAACTGGATGAATTATCTGTATATATGAAGAATGCTGGATTAGAACTATCTAGAAAAAAAAAACGTATCTTATGTGTTTTACAATTGTGAGAATTCGGAGACGCTACCTTACCTTGTGCTAGATGGTCATATTTCACAATATAAACAAGAGATAAATTTCGGGGAATATTTTTAACTGCTAAGCCGAACTGGAAAATATTCAAAATTTGATAGATAAAACAAGAACAAGATTCTTAAAATCACGTTCAATCATGGGGTCAGAATAATCACACCCTTTTATATCTATCTATCTATCTATCTATCTATCTATCTATCTATCTATCTATATATATCTATATATATATAGTACGATCGAAATTGACATATGGGCAGGAAATGTATTTCCTTGCTTCTAGTTCTCTTTTAAAGAAATTGCAAAGGTCGGATAGTAAGGCCATGAAATTAACTCTGGGAATTCCGGTTCACACAAACACTTATAGTTGTTATAAAGAAACAAATATTATTATCCCTAAATGAGAAGCGAAAATTCGATGTATCCAAATATGTTGTCAGAAATTTTTCTGCTACAAATGCAGTTACTGAAGAAGTATTGATGGATTCCAATAAAGATTTTCCTAAAGGTCTAAAAACATGTCATATATTCAGTAAATTAGAAATTATGCATTTGACTTTATATCACGTTGTAGTATTGATATTACTGCTATACCAGAATTGCCTACAGTACCTTGAACGTCTCCCTAGCAACATCAAAATGCTTCTTTTCATTACCAATACACTATGTTACATACAATTGATAATGTAAATATTTTTACAACTGAAGTTCGTGAATATTTAGACAACAGCTATCCAGATCATTTGAAATTGTTTACAGATGGGTCCATCATGGAATCCTCTTACAGGGGTTCTGGCTTTGTAATACCAGCTTTTAAAGTCCGGAAATCATATTATTTAGGGAGGAGGTTTTCAATCTTTACCTCGGAATAAAGCAATACTGAAGGCTTTGACTTACATATATGATACATTAATTGCATTGTGTTGATTCTAAATCAGTTTTACAATTATAAGAGTGTTGGGACTGCAAAGTCAGAAAACAATTTGATTTTTCAAATAAAAACATTTGGTACATTGTTTAATATCTCAAGGCAAAGGAATTGTTTTTTTTTGTTGGGTTTCATTTTACTGTGGTGTAATGTGGAATAAAGCAGCAGATAGTCTGGCAAAAGAGGGAGCGAATAGTCACGCTGAAAATCTGTTAAATCCTTTAAATCTATCCTCTTGCGAATTAGTTCAAATTATGGGAAAATACTTACACAAGGAAAATTATAGCCCGAAAATGTCTGCTTTACCATCGTGCTCAAAACACATTATTGGATTAATTCATAAATTAAGGTTGAATACTTGGCATACTAAATGTTCTCATGGTATTACTTGTGTTCATATGTTGTCGCGATTTTCGTAGCTCTTTCCCAGTCACAGGTTGCAAACTTTTTGTCAAGATAAACAAATTCTTGCTCCTCAAGGGTATTTCAGTTCTGTAAATATGCATGTATAAGATGGGATTTGAAAGTGCTAAAATTGAAGATAAGTTTGCGTGTGTAGTTTTTTGTTTTTGTTGTTGTTGTTGTTCCAATTATAGTTATTAATGTTTAGGTCTAACATCATCTCACGATGAAAAGACGTTAAACAAAACCTTTGAATCGAAATAAGCAGAAATTGTCTAAAACTCAAAAGGCAAACGAAAAAGAAAATATCAAAATATATACTTGGACCAGCATTTACAAATACAAAAAGAAACATCAAAAACATACTTGGACCAGGATTTACAAATACAAATCTACAAAAATTAAGAACTGCTGTTGGAATATCCAGTTTAAAAACACTGAACACCGTCCGACAAATTTGGAGGGGTCACCGTTTAATGCAGGGCATGCACAAGTGAAAACGAAAATAATAGCTGCACCCAGAGGGCATCAGATTAGGGGTCGCAATCAAACGCTCGGAGCCTTTGCCATCGGAGCCAACCATCACAGGTTCGAAATACTTGGGGTCGTATTTTTTTTCCTTGCGTAAAAACCTCTCTTTCTACCCAGGAGTATTTTGGTAACAGATTCAGTTATGAGAAGGTTAAAGGTGGCGGTATGAGGAGGGTAGACTCCGCTTTCCATCATGCCGTGTCCTAGAGACACTGTGAAATTCTAGCTGTTCAATGCTCTGACAGTCTATAGGCGATGACAAATTTTGACTTTTTTTTTTCTTTTAAACCAGACACATTTAATTTCCACACAGGGAGTGGAGAAAACATGAAATAACCCGCCCCATTTCAAACACATCCATTCAAAAGACATACTTGCATTTAAGCGAAAGGAGACATGAGATATAATTGTTGTCTTAGAAAGTGCTCTCGCTAGTTTTATGGTCAGTGTTTCTACTACACACTTCCTACCTTAAACGTAGGTCTGTCTATGCTACTTGCATGTTGTGTATTTCGGACAGGTTTTGATGTTTGCCGACATGCTTATGTGGAAAACAAAGATATCAAGGCACGGTTATACTCTCTCTCCCTCTCTCTCTCTCTCTCTCTCTCCACCACACATGTACACGCATGCATGTATGCACGCACACACGTATGCAGGCATGCACGCACACATAAACACACTCACATACATGGACAGAAGTTCATACCTACCAGCACAATACAACGGCTCATGTGAACATCAAAACACACACTTTGATTAACAAACAGATATGCACATGCGAGAGCCGCGAGCGCACGTAAATGGACACACACACACACACACACACACACACACACACACACACACACACACACACACACACACACACACACACACACATACACGCAGACAGATAGACTGACAGCAGACAGGCAGATACATACACACACAGACAGAGACAGACAGATACAGACAGACAGACAGACAGACAGACAGACAGACACACACACACACACACACACACACACACACACACACACACTTGCGCCTGCGCGCGTTCACAAAAGCTCTGGTGCAGAACAGGTACAGTGTTCTCTCTCTCTCTCTCTCTCTCTCTCTCTCTCTCTCTCACACACACACACACACACACACACACACGTTTACACACGTTCACACACACACACACACACACACACACACACACACACACACACACACCACACACACACACACACACACACACACACACACACACACACACGCACACACGCGCCCCCCCCCCCCCCCCCCACACACACACACATACACGATACAGAGAGAGAGAGAGAGAGAGAGAGAGAGAGAGAGAGAGAGAGAGAGAGAGAGAGAGAGAGAGAGTTGAAAACAGACGCATTATTGTTCTCACCTTAACAATGAACAATGGCGTGAAAGGTATAAAATGCGGGGGAACTTTCTCTTTTCATATCCGTGTCGATTGTCTTCAAGATTGATTGATCTGTGAAAAACCAGTAGACTGGTATTGTCTGGAGATGGTTACAGCCTGACAGAAAACTAAAGTACGAACGTTCAGAAAATGTTTGTGTTCCGACTTCACAACGTGTGTCGTTAATTCTGTTAGACTCTGTCTCAGCCTGCGGTGTATTCATATGATGACACAGCGTTGAAATGTATTGGCTACTTCCCTTCATTTTCATATCTATTTCAATCAGCACTTAAGTCAAGTGTATCCTAATGGTCGTAAACAAGATGACACAGATTGGTTAAAACATGCTGATTTTACACGGAGAAAGCGGATTATTATGGGCAGCCTTAATGCTGTTAGAATACCAGCTTTAACGGAGTGACATCTGATTGATTTCTTGAAAATATTGTTGATTCCAATTCAATTCTAGATAAGCTATGTATGTACTTTTTTTCAATCATAATTATTAATTTGTATGTCTAATATCATCTCGCGATGAAAAGACGTTAAATAAAACTATCGAACTGAATTGAACTGAACTGAATTCACGATGAAAACCATGCGTGAAACGGTGTTGCATATAACAGCAATTATTAGCGTTAAACAGCTGTGGCTGTCTCTATAGCCATATTTACAGCCATGATTAAAATAAATAATCAACGTCAAATGACCCAAAATAACATTCTCACGGCAGGAGGCAGAGGATCATGGCCAAGAACAACAGTGCCAATCGGAACATGCAGGCAGAGTCTGCTGGCACAGCAGACCTCCCAGAATGGAATAGTCACCCAGAGATTATCAGCAAGAGTGGCATGAGACCAGACATAGTAGTACACTCTCAGTCAACCAAGCAGCTGATCATGATCGAGCTCACGGTGCCATATGAGAACAGAATGGAGGCAGCTCAAATCTACAAGACTGAAAAGTATGCTGATCTGGCAAACAGCCTGAGGAGAGAAGGCTATCAGGTCAAAGTCCTCACTGCAGAAATTGGAGCTAGGGGGTTTGTGGGAACGTCTGCATACAGCCTCATGAAACAGCTCTCAGTTGCAGGGAGGGAAAAAACCAGAGCCCTGAAAGCAATGGCAGAAGCGGCAGAGAGGTGTTCAAGTTGGATCTGGTCAAGGAGGAACAAAAGTGAAACTTCATAAGGCTTAAATTTCCTACAAATATCAGGTGTCCCTGTGGCTCAGTGGTTAGTGCGCGAGTCATTAAGTGGAAATGAGCATGTCCAGAAGGCATGGGTTCGAATCCCAGTCATGGCTCATCCCAAGAGGGAAAAAAAAAAAAAAAAAAGCAGAGGGACATCCGGAGTCATGAACCGGGTGTGGCCAACCCCCCTAGAGTGTCAGGAGATAAGGCCGAAAACACTCGCTTGAAGGGGGCTTCTCTTCTGAGGACTCTCTGCTGCACGCGAGTTAGTTTTGAAAACTCTGCAAGTCTCCCATTAATGTTGCACTCTTCCAATTGTCTTTTTTTTCTTCGTAAAACTGTCAATGAACGTTAATTACTCCATGTGTGATATCTTTTCTATTCTTCAAACATTTCCGTGTCTATCTGCGTGTTTATGTCTTTACGTATAATTATGATTATGCCGTTCTGATATACAAAAAGAATTCATGATCTTTTTCCGATCCACAAAAATCTGAATCTTAACAGCAAGCCTTCTAATTAATTTTCTCTGATGACTTGCCTGTTATCGTTTTTGTACTCCCAGTTCTTATAGAACAGGGAGTACTTTACAATTGGAACGAAGAAATGTGTGTGTGTGTGTGTGTGTGTGTGTGTGTGTGTGTGTGTGTGTGTGTGTGTGTCCGTCCGTCCGTCCGTCCGTGGTCAAAATGTGTTCCACTCACTCCAGACAAACCTACTGGGCCGATCTTTCTGAAAATGTGTAGGTATGTTCATTATAAGTCACGGATGATGCCCGATGTGTTATTTTACCGTTATAGCCCGATGTGTTATTTTACCGTTATAGCCGTTACCAACGGCTATAATGGCCCATAATGGTTTTCTTTTATGGAATATCTTAGAAAGTATTTGGCCGATCTTTCTGAAAATTTGTAGGTATGTTCATCATGGGTCACGGATCATGCCTGATGTGTTATTTTACCGTTATAGCCGTTACTAACGGCCATAACAGTTTTTCTTCTTTATAGAATATCTCAGAAAGTACTCGGCCAATCTTTCTGAAAATGTGTAGGTATATTCATTTTAGGCCACGGATGATGCCCAATGTGTTATTTTAACTGGTATTGCCGTTGCTAACAGCTATAAAGGCACATAACGGTTTTTCTTATTTATGGAATATCTTGGAAAATTGAAGGTACGTTCATTACCGGTCACGGATGATGCCCAATGTTTCTTTTACCATTATAGCCGTTACTAACGGCTATAACGGCCCATAACAGTTTCTTCTTTATGGAAAATCTCAGAAAGTATTTGGCCGATCTTTCTGAAAATTTCAAGGTATGTTCATTATGGGTCACAGATGATGGCTCATGTTTATCAGAATAGCTGCTACTAACAGCTATAACATCCCAAAACGGTGTTTCCTCTTTGTGGAATATCCCACGCGTGTTCAAGATAAACTGGGAGTACGTTTATATGCTTTGCATCTTGTTTAATTTAAGTTCTTTACTACCCTCTGGAGGGTTTAAAGTTTTCTCTCCAATACATTTGTTTTTATAAGCTTTTTTCTCTCTTTGTTTCTTTTTTAAAACAGAGTAAGTTATAGGTTTGTGTATCATCTTAACTAATAGGTCATCAACAAATAAATATTGTAATGCCGTATCTTGCAGAGGATCTTATCATGTTCGATCAAGTTTGATATTTTCATCATATGGCAAAGCGTATTCCTTTATTGCATCTTTGATCTCCTTGATGATTTAAGCAACATACCTTTAATCAGTTAATAATGAACAACTAAATTTCCCCAAACTGCGTCATGTGTTTCCGTTAAGGATCTTACATTTTCAGACAACTCTCGGCTCATTTGCTTAATTAAAAATCATCCGATTTGAAGTTAGAAAAAAAATATTTGATAACGTTAAGGCATTTTAAACCATCTTGTCAGTCGCGTTTGAATTAAAACAAACAAACAACAACAACAACAACAACTAAATAATGTATTACGCTACTCATAAATGGATGTTAGAAAGAAGGGAGGAGGGAGGACGGATGCGAATGTGTCGGTATAATTGTGGGTTATAACTAAAATTTCATTATGGCATTGCGTCAGATTTACAAGTAGAGCAAGGCGCTGTCTTTCAGAGCTTTACAAATGTAATGCGTCGGTCTAATCCATTTGAAATTGTCCTTGAAATGTGTGTGTGTGTGTGTGTGTGTGTGTGTGTGTGTGTGTGTGAGAGAGAGAGAGAGAGAGAGAGAGAGAGAGAGAGAGAGAGACGCGTAGAAGAGAGAGAGAGAGAGAGAGAGAGAGAGAGAGAGACAGAGAGAGAGGAGAGAGAGCAGAGAGAGAGCAGAGAGAGAGAGCAGAGAGAGACTCCCTCCAGCCCTCTCTGTCCTGGGCAAGCCAGCTCTCAGTTCATTCCAGGTCTTGCCTGCCTCTCTCATCTCCTCCTCCACTGTCCTCCTCCAGGTGCCGAGTGGTCTGCCTCGCTTCCTCTTCCCCGGTGGTGCCCATCTCAGCGCAGTATGAGGGAGGGAGTCTGGTCTTGCCCATCCGAAGGATGTGTCCCAGCCACCTCCACCGCCGCTGCTTCACCTCGGCCACAATGTTGTTTATGCTGGTGCGCCTTGACACTTCCCTGTTGGTGACACGCTGCTGCCACTGAAGTTTCAGGATTCGGCGAAGACACCTTCCTTCGAAGCCTCTGAGCCTGCTCTCAATCTTCTTGTTGGTTCTCCATGTCTCTGAGGCGTATAGGAGTACTGAGCGTACGTTGGACCTGTAGATCTTCAACTTGGTTTTGGTTTGCAGGACAGCTGACTTCCAGATGTTTTTCAACCCGCTGAATGCCCGAGCTGCGAGTCCTATCCTGGTTGAGATCTCCTGCTCGATGTTGCTATCGGCCGAGATGTAGCTGCCGAGGTACTTGAAGTGTTCCACCTCCTCTAGAGCTGAGCCTCGCACACTGGTCTCTCTGCGCTCTTCGTCTTCACCTTCATGATCTTGGTCTTTGGGGGAATCTTGAGTCCCACACTGCTGGGCTATTAGGTCCACTCTTGATGTTTTTTCCTGGATGTCTTTCTGGGCGTGCGACAGCAGTGCAATATCGTCGGCGAAGTCGCAGTCTTCAAGCCTGGCTGTCAGTCCCCATACAAGCCCTCTCGCCCTATCGCTGGTGGCCTTCCTCATCACCCAGTCAATGACGACAAGGAAAAATGTCGGCGAGATCACGCAGCCTTGCCTGACCCCGGTCCGGACGTGGAACCACTCGCTCTGCTGTCCATCATGTCGCACACAGCACTGGTTGTCTGCGTACATGTCCTGTAAGATGTTGATGACTTTAAGAGGAAACCGTAGAGGACACGGCAGAAGATCTTCCCTGGGACGGAGAGCAAGTTGATTCCCGCCAGTTGCCGCATTCAGAGAGGTCGCCCTTCTTAACTTGCTCTCCGTCCCAGGGAAGATCTTCTGCCGTGTCCTTCTACAGCGCATGAGGCAAGCCATTGAGAGAACCCTACGAGAAGAACAGGCAGGGTTCAGAAGCGGGGAGAGTTGCACAGACCAGATCTTTGTTTTACGAACAATTGTGGAACAGTCCATCGAATGGAATTCATCACTGTACATCAACTATATTGATTTCCAAAAGGCTTTCGATAGCATTCATCATCCTTCGCTGTGGAAGATCTTGGAAGCCTACGGGTTTCCTCTTAAAGTCATCAACATCTTACAGGACATGTACGCAGACAACCAGTGCTGTGTGCGACATGATGGACAGCAGAGCGAGTGGTTCCACGTCCGGACCGGGGTCAGGCAAGGCTGCGTGATCTCGCCGACAATTTTCCTTGTCGTCATTGACTGGGTGATGAGGAAGGCCACCAGCGATAGGGCGAGAGGGCTTGTATGGGGACTGACAGCCAGGCTTGAAGACTGCGACTTCGCCGACGATATTGCACTGCTGTCGCACGCCCAGAAAGACATCCAGGAAAAAAAAAAACATCAAGAGTGGACCTAATAGCCAGCAGTGTGGGACTCAAGATTCACCCCAACAAGACCAAGATCATGAAGGTGAAGACGAAGAGCGCAGAGAAGACCAGTGTGCGAGGCTCAGCTCTAGAGGAGGTGGAACACTTCAAGTACCTCGGCAGCTACATCTCTCGGCCGACAGCAACATCGAGCAGGAGATCTCAACCAGGATAGGACTCGCAGCTCGGGCATTCAGCGGGTTGAAAAACATCTGGAAGTCAGCTGTCCTGCAAACCCAAACCAAGTTGAAGATCTACAGGTCAAACGTACGCTCAGTACTCCTATACGCCTCAGAGACATGGAGAACCAACAAGAAGATTGAGAGCAGGCTCAGAGGCTTCGAAGGAAGGTGTCTTCGCCGAATCCTGAAACTTCAGTGGCAGCAGCGTGTCACCAACAGGGAAGTGTCAAGGCGCACCAGCATAAAAACAACATGTGGCCGAGGTGAAGCAGCGGCGGTGGAGGTGGCTGGGACACATCCTTCGGATGGGCAAAGTACTTAAGAAAACCATGTTTCTTCAAACTGATTATGTTAATGGCATCATTGACTGAAAACACAATTAAACAGTTCGCTTTGTATTTGTATAAGGCATTTAGAATGCGAAATGATATGTTAAGACCGTAAATTATGTGCTAAGCTAGTTAAATGAATGACTTGCGCGGTATGATATGTATTTACCCCCTTCGAAGGGGCTATGGCCTTTATGAATAGAAAACGTCTACGTCAACGTCTCTCTCTCTCTCTCTCTCTCTCTCTCTCTCTCTCTCTCTCTCTCTCTCTCTCTCTCTCTGCCTCTTGCTCTCTCTCTGTCTCTCTCTGTCTCTCTCTCTCTGTCTCTCTCTCTCTCTCTCTCTCTCTCTCTCTCTCTCACACACACACACACACACACACACACACACACACACACACACATTTCAAGGACAATTTCAAATGGATTAGACCGACGCATTACATTTGTAAAGCTCTGAAAGACAGCGCCTTGCTCTACTTGTAAATCTGACGCAATGCCATAATGAAATTTTAGTTATAACCCACAATTATACCGACCACATTCGCATCCGTCCTCCCTCCTCCCTCTTTCTAACATCCATTTATGAGTAGCGTAATACATTATTTAGTTGTTGTTGTTGTTGTTGTTGTTTGTTTTTTATTCAAAACGCGACTGACAAGATGGTTAAAATGCCTTAACGTTATCAAATATTTTTTTCTAACTTCAAATCGGATGATTTTTAATTAAGCAAATGAGCCGAGAGTTGTCTGAAAATGTAAGATCCTTAACGGAAACACATGACGCAGTTTGGGGAAATTGAGTTGTTCATTATTAACTGATTAAAGGTATGTTGCTTAAATCATCAAGGAGATCAAAGATGCAATAAAGGAATACGCTTTGCCATATGATGAAAATATCAAACTTGATCGAACATGATAAGATCCTCTGCAAGATACGGCATTACAATATTTATTTGTTGATGACCTATTAGTTAAGATGATACACAAACCTATAACTTACTCTGTTTTAAAAAAAGAAACAAAGAGAGAAAAAAGCTTATAAAAACAAATGTATTGGAGAGAAAACTTTAAACCCTCCAGAGGGTAGTAAAGAACTTAAATTAAACAAGATGCAAAGCATATAAACGTACTCCCAGTTTATCTTGAACACGCGTGGGATATTCCACAAAGAGGGGAAACACCGTTTTGGGCTGTTATAGCTGTTAGTAGCAGCTATTCTGATAAACATGAGCCATCATCTGTGACCCATAATGAACATACCTTGAAATTTTCAGAAAGATCGGCCAAATACTTTCTGAGATTTTCCATAAAGAAGAAAACTGTTATGGGGCCGTTATAGCCGTTAGTAACGGCTATAATGGTAAAGAAAACATTGGGCATCATCCGTGACCGGTAATGAACGTACCTTCAAATTTTCCAAGATATTCCATAAATAAGAAAAACCGTTATGTGCCTTTATAGCTGTTAGCAACGGCAATACCAGTTAAAATAACACATTGGGCATCATCCGTGGCCTAAAATGAATATACCTACACATTTTCAGAAAGATTGGCCGAGTACTTTCTGAGATATTCTATAAAGAAGAAAAACTGTTATGGCCGTTAGTAACGGCTATAACGGTAAAATAACACATCAGGCATGATCCGTGACCCATGATGAACATACCTACAAATTTTCAGAAAGATCGGCCAAATACTTTCTAAGATATTCCATAAAAAGAAAACCATTATGGGCCATTATAGCCGTTGGTAACGGCTATAACGGTAAAATAACACATCGGGCTATAACGGTAAAATAACACATCGGGCATCATCCGTGACTTATAATGAACATACCTACACATTTTCAGAAAGATCGGCCCAGTAGGTTTGTCTGGAGTGAGTGGAACACATTTTGACCACGGACGGACGGACGGACGGACGGACACACACACACACACACACACACACACACACACACACACACACACACACACATTTCTTCGTTCCAATTGTAAAGTACTCCCTGTTCTATAAGAACTGGGAGTACAAAAACGATAACAGGCAAGTCATCAGAGAAAAATTAATTAGAAGGCTTGCTGTTAAGATTCAGATTTTTGTGGATCGGAAAAAAAAACGATCATGAATTCTTTTTGTATATCAGAACTGCATAATCATAATTATACGTAAAGACATAAACACGCAGATAGACACGGAAATGTTTGAAGAATAGAAAAGATATCACACATGGAGTAATTAACGTTCATTGACAGTTTTACGAAGAA
>JADBJO010023780.1:0-2500 GCA_016801955.1 Conus betulinus | reverse complement strand
GATAGATAGATAGATAGATAGATAGCTTATAAAAGGGTGTGATTATTCTGACCCCATGATTGAACGTGATTTTAAGAATCTTGTTCTTGTTTTATCTATCAAATTTTGAATATTTTCCAGTTTCGGCTTAGCAGTTAAAAATACTCCCCGAAATTTAATCTCTTGTTTATATTGTGAAATATGACCATCTAGCACAAGGTAAGGTAGCGTCTCCGATTCTCACAATTGTAAAACACATAAGATACGTTTTTTTTCTAGATAGTTCTAATCCAGCATTCTCATATATACAGATAATTCATCCAGTTCTTTTGGGTACATCTTCTATACAAAGAAAATTGTTCTTTCACTGGAATGTTTCTGTAATGTAGAGTTAATCCAAGTTTGCAATGTCATCTGCAAGTTGTATTACATGTGTTGCTTTTGACATTGATTTGGAAAGATCATGAACTAGGATTGTGAACAGCATGGGAGTGGTGACGGACCGTTTTTGGTCCGGTCACAATTTTTTACAACCGTGTTTGCCGGAACATGTTCATCCAAAATCGGTTGGTCAGTTTTACCTGACTGCTGCTCACCTGCGCTCTTTTTAATTTGCACTCTTATTTGAAAATTAAATAAGACTTACCTAGAAGCTGAAGTTTAATGGAGATTATTTTGAGAATGCTGTTGGGTGGATGTGTACATGTGGAGGACGAAACCGCGCGCACGCCCCAGACTTCAGCTACATGTGATCCCCGTGAACATACTCGGAAGGGAGGGCTCAGTGGAATTGCATCGAGTTACTGATGGGTGGGCACATATACACCTCTACCCAACGGCATTCTCAAAACAATCTCCATTAAACTTCAACTTCCAGGTAAGCCTCGTTCAGTTTTCAAATTGTTCCTCGTCTGCTGATTGGGTCAGACGTATACGTGTGGAGATTTTAGCGTCGGGGATCACACGTTATTCTATAACACGTCAAGCATAATGTGAGTCACTCCCTTTGTCTACAAATGTGGTCAGTACAGACTGGGAAAACCTTTTAATCTTCAGAGAACCCCATTTTTCATTTTCATTCTGTTTAAGGATCCAATGACAGAATCTTGAAAAAAAAAAGATCTTGTTTGACCATCCACCTGCTTGAAGGATGCCGTCTGTTGGCACACCTCTGCTTAATGCTGCAGAAGTACTAGCAGCCCGAGTGCTGTGAGCTGAGTACTTCAATATGTCTATTCCAGCCATAAGCAGCACATCTTTCATCCAACGAGAAAGTGTCTCTTTTCACGGGTGCAAAAACGCTTAAGCAACTGATAAAAAGCGCTTTCCCATTTCTTAAGTGGGCAGTCTTTTTCAAAAATTGTCGAAGGTGGTGAACCAGACACAATCTCTTGTTTTCAAAACAAGATATGACTAAAGGCTTGAGGTGAGTCCCTGGTTTTGGTATGTTTTAAAAAGAGAGCTATATACAAGTACACATTTAGACTCGTGGATTTTAACATCATCATCAGAATACGACTATGAAGCGTCTGTCTTCTCTAACCAAGAGAGTAAAGCAAGTAACATAAGTGTTCTGAAATTCAACCTTAACCCCTGCTACGATGCTTAAAATCTCGGGGTCTGAAGGGATTCCAGACCATGCACCTTCAAACTGTCTTAATCTCCCAGCAGCAAACTCATGTTTCTGAGGTTCTAAAGATGGAACCAAGCTCACCTCTTCTATTGGAAGCTGAATATTCTGATGTCCTGGCTTCTGCTGGAACAATGCTTTTTTTGTTCAGTCTGTTCCTTTCACCTAAAACAAAATTACCACCTGCGCGACCGGACTCGGAGTAGTAAGAACCACCCGCTTGTCCATGATATGTAGTGGGGGGGCGTTTCTTTTCTGCGGTATCTCCGCTCATGGCCTACACTGGGGCTAATGCGGTCGGTCTCACGCACATCTTTGAGTGTCGCAGACAAAAACTGTCCCCAAAAAACTGGTCTGTGATCGGGACTGATTCATCACAGATCCGCGACAACAGTTGTGTTTACATGTGGCCAGATGCCACTGCGTTTCTGCGCAACGAAATCTCTTGCGAAAAACGTGGGACCCAAGATAGCCACTACATTGGTGCAATGAGTCACAGCTTCAGAATTGACCTCTCTACTGGGCAAACCACTATCAAGTAATCCGTTCGCTGCACGCGCGCACGCAGTCGCCGCCTTGATGACGGCTCTTTGAAGCGTGTGTTGCATTTTCAGGTCGCATTGAAGGACTCAAACTGTAATTGGACCAAACTTCGTGATTTACCGCTGGAATGATCAATTTCTGACAATTTGCTAGTCTGTTGTAGGAAGCTTTTTTTGTAAATTTCCTCTTCTGCATAACCGCTCAATTCAGCGGCTATTTGTTTCTGCAGGGTCAGATTTGTCTTGACTGGTAAGCTGTCTGATTCTAAGGACGCTACAAGCTGATGCCTCTTTTTCTTCTAATTCTTTTAATTTCCCAGTTCTCTCAGCTCCAGAATATCACTGTTGT
>JADBJO010023779.1:20000-26079 GCA_016801955.1 Conus betulinus | reverse complement strand
AATCTCTCTCTCTCTTCTCTCTCTTCTCTCTTTCTCTCTCTCTCTCTGTGTCTCTCTCGTCTCTCTCTTCTCTCCTCTATCCTCTCTTCATTGTAAAAAAGACAGACAGGGGAGAAGACTAACAGTTAAAATCATTGTCCATCATACTCAATTTTGACCACAACGATGTTCCATTCGTTTTTTTTTTATAGTCGAGATCCACTTTTTCTCGCCCCTACGTTTTTCGGTTCAGATCCCCCCCACCCTTGGAACAAAACTATTTCTGTTACTCCCGATCGATATTCACTTGTAGGGGCTACTTTTTGTTCACCTTATTACTGAACCAAAGATTTTTTTCATTCTCATTACTCCAAAGTGCTGGTAAAATAAGCTCTCTTTTTCTAGACCCCTACAGCATTTCACCTGTCGATCCGACCCATATGATTGTCTTTCTGTTGGTAACGTACCCCATAGCACCCGTGGACTGTTTTGTGTTTAATATTCAACTCAAGGTAAGGTAAGAAAAAATCTTCTTTCGTAATCAGTATTTCTTCATCTTTGCTAGAGACCGAAAGACAAGTGTCTCCCATTCTGTCTTCAAACTCATACTCTAAAAGAAATTTTGAAAAAAAAACCACCAAAAAAAAAAAAAAACACGTTCATGAAGAGAAGAACAGACAGTGATGAGAAGAGAGGTGCTGTAATGTAGAGTTATAGAGACGAGAGGGGAGAGGAGAAGAGAGGCAGAGAGAGAGAGGGCAGAGAGAGAGAGCAAACGAATCATGAAGAAGGACGAACACATGCATGATGATGTGACCATGAATAAGCCCATGATCACCAAGAGATGAGATAAATGTTTAACAGGAAAGTTCATTTGTTTAATTGCCTCATTTCTTTTACAGTGCCACTTCGAGTTCAAAACACAACCACAAAACAACAACAACAATAATAACAATAGTCAACACACCACTTTTTCATATTATCCTTGCCATGTTCGTTTAGTTATGTTGCCAATTTTTCTTTTCGTCCATTGTCAGTTCGCTGGTAAAAACAAAAAAAAGCACCTATCTCACCACCCCTATCCCTCCTACTATCCTTTTTCAATATTCCAACTCCAAAATCATCTCCCCTCTCCCGTCCCATCTCATCTCTCTTCTCATACAAATACAAACACAACCTACTCATCCTCTCCACAATCCCCCCCTCCAATCGCCCACCACCCACCATCAATCCCTCTATCCCTCCCATCATATCTCTCTCTCATCCCCTCTGGTCTCTCTCCTGTTATCTTTTTTTTCCCTCATTTTAATCCTCTCGATACTATTATCTCTCTCTTGTTTTTTTTTTTTTTTTTGTTCGTTTCGTCCCGTCACTGAATTGTGTCTGTCTGCATTTAAAAGTCTGAGTTTCTCTCTCACTCTGTCATCTGCCATCGCTCTGCTGCCTGCCTGTCTGCCTGCCTGCCAAGCCTGCCTGCCATTAAGCCTTTCTCTCTCTCTCCTTGTCTCTCCCTCCCGCTAACCTCTCTCAATCCAGTGACTTTCTCTCCAAACTCTCTCAAATCCCGATCGGGACAGCTCTCTCTCTAAAAAAAAAAAAAAAAACAAAACGAATAAAATCTCCCACTCCTTCTCAGTAAACTCTCTCTCGAACTCTCCACATCTTCTCAGCTCGCTCCCGCGCACCTCATCTGTTTTTCCTCATCGTCTTAAAAAACTTTCTCTCAAAATAATAATAAGGATCGCTGTGTTTCGTTTACATTCTGCGATACATACTCACTTTGAGTGTTCGCTGGTCTCCAGGGTTAATCTCAGCTCTCTCCGCTCGGTCGTCTCCTCAAAAATATGTGTGTGTGTGGGTGTGTGGTGGTGTTGTGGAAAGTTGTGTGTCTTGGAAAGAGATACTTAAAGCTGAAATAGTTTCAGACAGTGATCAATCAGAATTGTTGCATTTGTCCAAGCTTATACCTAGTTACATACCGCCACCCCGTCCAATAGAGCATGACCTGGGTACGTCTCACCCAACACCTCCCCCACCCCTGCCTGATCTCTCCGATAAAGCCCACACACTATTCCATCTTCTTTACCTTCACGCTCTCTCAGAACACTCTAGTCTCCCCGTCTGTAGGTCCAGGACGTCATCGCCCCACCCCGCCCCTTTCCCGTTCACATGTTTGATGTCTGTATGTCAGGTTCTCCTCTCCTCCTGCTTCTTGTCTTCTCCCCCTTCACCTCCCGTCCTCCTCCTCCTCCCTCCTCCTCCTTGCCCAGCTCTCTCTCCCCCCACCTAGCAAAAAAACAAAATCCCTTTATTATATACCGTCATATGCCAGATCCTTAGTCACTCAATCGCACCACACGACAGCCAGGGAACGGACCAGGCTATCTCTACAAACGATCGACAAGTCTGCGCCGGCCGCGCTCCCTGCTGCCCCGGCCAGAAGTTTATGTTTGTCCTGTCTCTGTCTGTCTGGCCCGTCTGTCTGTATGCTCTCCTGTCTGTCGGTGTATTTGTCGCTCTGCGTTTCCGTCCTGTCTTTCTCACCCAGGCACACACTCACCCACACGATACAACAACCTACACAGCCACTCCCCACTGACTGCACCACTATCGTACCACACCGCACGGTTATGTGCCCGCACGCGCAGTGCGCGCCGCCAACCCGCGCACACCACACACACACACACAACAAACCACCACCACCACACACCAACCAAAGCTGTCAGTCCTGTCCTGTCCACCGTCTGTCTGTCCACGTCTGTCCTATCTGTCTGAACCTCGTGCCGATCTATCTATCTATATATCTGTCCTGGTTCCCCCTTCCCCTGTTCGTTCTCTCTCTCTCTCTCTTCTCTCTCTCATCACTCCTCTCATTCTCTCTCTCCCTCTCTCACGAAGCCTTGCGTGCCACATGCACCACGCCCGAAAACCATACACCCTCTCCCAAACACGCCACGATAGCAGAGACCAGGGCCGAACACCCGACCTACCACCACACCCCACCCATATACTCACACATCACTGCTGCTCGCTGTGCGGCACGCCTCTCTACACCACACAACACAAACAGTCATCAACACCACACCCACTACACAACCACCTACTCCACACATCACACCACACTCGCACCACACACACACCACACACCCCACAACACACAGATGAGAGAGAGGATGGGAGAGGAGAGCGGGGGAGTGGGAGGAGGAGAGAGGATCCCGCCAGTGCCCGCGAGAATGAGCCATCATCCCTGCGTAGGTCCCGTGCCATGCCCGCCTTTCACTACGTTTCTGCACACCACAGTACCCCCCACCCTCCCATCTGGTTCGCCGAAACCGAATCGTCCACCCACGCCAGAGTTAAACCAACCCCCACCAAAATACAATAAAACTGACTACAAAAGAACACCACACTCGTGCGACCTAACGACAAGGCGACCAGCCCAACGCAACGAAGCCCCGACACGCGAAAGAAGTAAGGTAGCAGACACCGAACCCCACCGACAACCACTTACCGCCCTGCCGAATGTGAGGATCTATGCTGGAAAAAAACAACAAAACTCCACCCCCAACACGGCCCCAGAGGTGCTCTCACACCCAAACCCAACGCCGACACAACTGGTTAACTATTTTTTTCTTTATTAACCCTTCAACCAGATACCACACTTATGCTCATGGCCTGACGCCTCCACCCCAGCACCTTACGACAACAAGAGACACCGTCTTTCTGTTTGCGTCGCGCTTTTCGCTCTCGCCGCTTTTTGGTTCGGTTTTTTCCCCCACACCCCGGTTTTGCTGTTTTGTTTTAACTCTTTTTTTACCCCCCAACAGCCACCACTTCTTGCACAACTACTGCGACGTAATGCCACACTACACTTTTTTTTAACCAACTCTTATTTAACGCCTTGAACTCTGATTGATTCCCCGCAAGGCATGGCACTCAAAACACTCTACTGCTCCCACTACAGCCTATCTCGTCAACCCTCTCCCCTCCCTCCCTTCACCCGGCTCACCACCCACACCGTCCCTCTCCGGCCCATCTGTCTTCGCATTCTCTTAAGCTGTGCTGTACGCCGCCTGTGAGGACTATGCCATGTTCACACGGGTCCCACATGGCGAGGAACAAGTGAAAAAAGAAAAAAAAAAAAAACAATAACACAAAAAACAAAAAACAACGATGTCTCGGTTGAACAACGGCACCTGTACTGGCTAATCAGAAAATTGATCTTACTTGGCAAACCACACCCAGACACAATGACCATTGATTCTGCACACTATTTCTGTACAGTGTCGTGTGTGATCCCGGAGGACCCCCGGGAGAGAACTGAGAGAGAGCAGAGAGAGAGAGGCTGCAGAGAGGCAGAGACCAATACGTTTTCACCGTTCTTTCGTCTTCCCCCGCGCACTTCCCCATCCAATGTGGAAGGTTTGTTCTGGTTATTGGCCTTCTTCCTCCCTCCCCCCTCCCCACTCTGCTCCTCGTGTACACATCGCACCCCCAGACGTCACCGTTTTCTTTTGTAATGCCGCTTCAGTGATAGTGGACACAAAAACCATTGACCCACTGACTGGTTTATATTCACGGGCGCTCTGGAGGTGAAACCACAAAACTCTACGACTCATTCACACACACCACACACACACACACCACACCACAGCACACACACCACCGCGCAGCACGCAGCCGAGAGGAGATGATGAGGCCACAAAGGGAAAGCACCCCCCCCGTGCATGAAATGAGCGACACGGACCCCCCCCTCACCCCCGTCCCGTACCAAATCGAAACAACGGGCTCCAGCAACAGTGAAAACGCCCGCGACTCACCTCCGCCTGCCCGAAAAGCGGGGAGGGACTACAGTGAACGCCGGCTGCAAGCCGCTTGAGGCGAGGGACCTCCCCGAGCCGAGGACCTGCTCCGCTCTTTTGCCAACGTGGTTTTGCCATGGCACCACCGCCCGCGTCCGGTCTTCTTCTCAGCTGGCACGTGCCGTTAACCCTGCTGAACCCCCATCACAGAGGAAGAGGGGGTGGAAGGAAAGGGATAAGAGAGACTGGGAGGGGCGGTTGGGATCTCGATGTACGGAGCGGGGCGGTTGGTGTGTGTAGTGCGTTTCGTGTGTCGGTGTGTAGCGTGGAACACGACGGCGAAACACCAGCCACGGACCTTCACGCGGACCGTCTACCCCAGTACTTAACAGTAAAACACTTTACTTTGTTTATTTATTGTTTGGTTTGTTTATTCGGCTCTTACCATTTATATTCGTTTATTTACGCTAACATGTATTGCGCCCCCCTCCACCCAAGCTTGCTTACCTCGTTAGGATGATTGTCTACCTCATTACAGGGTTAATCTACATCACCGTTAATTCATACCACCCTTCACTTCGACCCGTCATATGTTGCCTGGATTTTTTGTTTTTTTTGCTTTTTGGCATGCTTGTTTGCTCTTCCGCCCTTCCGTTCCTTGTCTTGCTTTCTTCTAACTCCCTCTGTGTGTGGCCCCCTCGCCCGCCCCCCCCCCCGGCCCGGGCTCCCCGCCTCCCTCCCCCATAATCTTATTACAAAGACGTCGTTGTTTCCATTGTGGGGGGTAATAACTTCCCAGTCAAAAACACAAATCTCATCATGTTAAAATTAAGAATAGCGAGTTCTTATCCAACTGTAGGATTTGACTCAACCTTCTTTCTCCCAAGTTTTCCACCCCCCCCCCCCCCCCCCCCACGTCCATTCACCTTACCCTCCCCTCCCAAAAGTGTGTGTGGGGGAAAGCACAGGACAAGACACAATGCATTTCGACCTCTTGGGTCTTCTTCAAGCAAAAAAATAGATCACATTTAACATTTAGGACAGTACAAACAAAGAACGAAGAGAGACTTATCTGATGCCCATGTGGTGTGCTGTGAAGAATGGCCGCCAGAAGGAAATGGCAGAGGGGATTATGGAGAGGAAAAGGAAGTGGGGGGGGGGGGGGGGGGTGCGTGGAGGGAGGAAAACTTTACTCTTCATATTCAGTCGCTCCATTTTGAAACTTTACTCTTCATACCGTCGCTCCATTTTGAAAAAAGGTGATGATTGAAGAACAGGATTCTGACCAAAGCAACTCT
>JADBJO010023779.1:12500-15000 GCA_016801955.1 Conus betulinus | reverse complement strand
TTACTTGACATAGATCGCCCGCCTCATTATGTCTTGTTAGAATTGCAAAGTATTTTCATTTCGGGGGAGATAATACGTTATGCAAGAAATTTAACTTTATTACTATTGCTGTTGTTGTTGTTGTTGTTGTTGTTGTTCTTCTTCTTCTTCTTCTTCTTCTTATTATATTACTATCATTCCGCACGCAGGCTGTAGTGACGCTTCCTTGATGAAAATGAAACTAATAAAATGCTTGCAACTTTTTATTCTTTCAAAAAATAAAAGTTCACACACACAGACACACAGACACACACACACACACACACAGACACCACAGACACACACACACACACACACACACACACACACACACACACACACACACACACATTGTTTGGCTCCTTGTTAAGGTGTATGTGAGGATCTTCCGATGAGGCGTCTGTAAGGAAATACAAATCATTTTTGTACTCAGTCGCACTTGCTTGCTTGTGTGTGTGTGTGTGTGTGTGTGTGTGTGTGTGTGTGAAATGCAAGTGGAGGGCAAGGAGGTGAGAGGAATAGGGGGAGGCAGAGGGAGAGATGGGTGTGAGGCGTAGAGATCGTGCGTTTGTCCATTGGTAAAAAAAAAAATCATGGGGTTCCGGGCAAAAAAAAAAAAAAAAAAATTTTTTTTTTTTTTTTTTTTTTTTTTTTTTTTTTTTTTTTGTAAATGCACTTGGGCATTAAGCAAAATGGCAGTTTCGTTCACTGGCGAAAATACGATTTCTTAGTTGTAACGCATTTGTGCTTTGAACTTTTTTTTTTTTTTTTTTTTGTTTTGTTCCGATTATGGATTTTCTGCTGAAAGTAGAATGTGACTTTGTTCGTGATAATATTCTTAAGCACTGGCAAAAAATGCTGTTTTTTATGTATGATCATGCACACGCAAAATAGTCTAAACAATTAAGAGGTGTTTGTTTGTTTGTTGTTTGTTTGTTTGTTTTTTTGATAAGGTTGTTGCCCTTTGACAAAAAAAATGCCTGTTGTGACAATCCACTTATATTTTCAGCAATGCGTAATTATTTTTGTGCTAATGCACTTTTTAATGAGCGAAAAGTGATTTTTCTGTGTGACAATCGGCAATTATGTGCTTGTGTATTTTTTTGTTATTATTAATGCACATGTGCATCGGAAATGCACTTTTTTAATGAGCAAAAAGTGATTTTTTTTTTTCTGTGTGACAATGCACGTATGTATCGGCAATTATGTGATTGCGTATTTTTGTTATTATTAATGTACATGTGCGTCGGGAATGCACTTTTTTTATGGAGCAAAACGTGATTTGCTCTGTGTGACAACGCACTTATTGCATGCGGAAAAGTGTGATTATGCATTTGTTTGTTGTTGTTGTTGTTGTTGTTGATGCTGCTGTTGTTGATGATTTTGCACATGTGCATTGGCATTTTTGTTTCTTTTTTCTTTTCTTTTTTTGTGTGATGAAATTGACCTATGGGATTTCTCCCCGAAAATGTAACTGGGGCTAGCAAATGGACCCGGGGAAGAAGTGAAAGAAAAATGTAACAGAAAAGAAAGAAGAAAAAAAAAAAAAGAAAAGAAAAAAAAAAAAGGGGGGGGGGGGGGGGACGGGGGGTGGGGGGGGATGGGGGGGGTGGGGGGGGGGTGGGTGGGTGGGGGGGGGGTGGAGGCAAGTTTCATCGTTCTAGTGCATGCTGAAAAAACAAAAAGGTAAAGATAAAGCTTTTTGTGCAAGATCGAACGTGACTTGTTGTATGATTATTTTGTTCGGTGTTTGTGAACACTTAATCATTGACGTACGTAACTGAATGCATTGAAATCTTTTGTGCACCGAAAAGGAATACTATATTAGAATGTGAAAATGAAAATGTGAACAGTTTTCACTATCAGAGTTAATAGCTTGCCGGATACATGACAACACAACAACAACAACAACAAAGAAAACCTATTTGAATGAAATTGTTCATGTGTACAGTTTGCTGTTTTAAATTGGATCAATTCTTGAACGTATGATATAGTTAATTCTTTACTGTTTCTTTCGTAATATGAGAGCGAGGTTGATGAATAACAACACGGAGAGTGAATCTATGTTTGTAGTAGCGTCGAGATCAAGTTACTGTATAATCATGAATGTTTGAAAGAAATCTTTAAGATCGTTTTAAATATGGAAAAGAAAGAAAGAAAAGAAAGAAAGAAAGAAACGGAACATCGTCGCTCTCTCTTTTTTATTGCGACTGTTCTTGTTACTGCTTTTTTTTTCCCCCGGAGGAGAAGAGAGGAAGAGAGGGTGGGAGAGGGAGTTGGAGGGTGAAAGGGGCAGAGGATGAGTGTGGGTGGATGGGGTGGATATCATTGGAGGAGAGGGCGGGGCGGTGGGGGAGGAGGGGGGGGTGGGGGTGGGGGGGTGGGGGGTGAGGGGTGCAGACGAAGGATTACACATTGCTTATGGTCCAGCCGATTATGAAAGCCATATAAGGACTGAATATCAGCTTCAATCTTCGATTGA
>JADBJO010023779.1:0-7500 GCA_016801955.1 Conus betulinus | reverse complement strand
AACGAAATTTCCTTTTTTTTCTTTTTTTTTTTTTCTTTTTCTTTTTCTTTTTTCTTTTTTTCTTTTCTTTTTTTTCTTTTTTTTTTCTTTTTTCTTTTTTTTTTAGAAGCTGTATTTTAAAGGGTGTGTGTGAATGAGTTTTTGCATGACTTGTGGTTGTCTTCAACACGGTATCAGCCCTGATATGGCCCTTTGCGGTCGGCTGGGCTATAAGCAGCGGGCTAATAAGCACGCGTTTTGACCTAACCTTTGAGGCGGATCAGCGACAGTGAAAAATGGGAAGGTTCCAAAAGGAGGTTTTTGAGTTTCCTTTAAAAAAACAACAACAAATTTTGTACAAGTGGGTGAAGGTCTGAAGTGTGGGTTGGGATGGGTGGGGATGACTTTTCCCCTCTCTTCCGAAATGTTGTAACAGCTTATGATGGAGGCATTAATACGGAATAAATCAGAGACTGTGTATCAAACGTAAAAACAAAAACATTCAACTTAGCATTCGAATATCTATAGGTAAATAGAACACACACAGATTTGCACAATTGTACCCTTCCGAACGGCCTGTTTAACTTTCATTTCATTTTCGGCCGATATCACGTATACGGTTCGGGGTATGACATTTTGGCTAGCCAGAGAAAAGGTGTGGGGGTGGAAGTGGGCGAGGGGAGTGCATGGGCGGGGGGGGGGGGGGGGGGGGGGGGGGGGGGGGGGGGGGGGGGGGAAGGGGGGACAGGGCTGGGGTCGGGGGGGGGGGGAAAGAGGGGGGGTGGTGGGGGAAGTCTGACCCGGGGTAGAAACAAGGTGGAGGGGGTCACCCCCCGGAAACAAATACTCCCTTCACCATCCTCGTCCGGCAAAACGATTTTTTTTTTTCTCTCCAGAATATATACTGCAGTGTTTATTTTTCCATGCATCATGTAAAGTGGAAACGATTAAAAAAAAAAAATCTAATGATTATACTGCAGTGTTTAGTCCTTTCCATGCATCATGAAAAGCGAGTCATGTACATGTTGTTTTAACCTGATAATGTACTGCTGCAGTGTTTTATTCTTTTCCACGCATCATGAAAAAGGAGAGAAACGCATTTAAAAACAATAAAATCCAGTCAATGTACTGCAGTGTTGGTCTTTTCCATGCATCATGAATAGTAATGATGGGAGACAGAATGCTTGGAAACTGTCAGCTCCAGCAAGCTTTCCGGAGAGAGAAAAACGCCATGCAAAACTCACAGAGTTTCTTAAAAGTGACGATTTATCTTCGTACAGCTTCACCTTCTGCGACATGTCGGAAATAAATGCCGTACGATTCGCGATCGACTCATTCATTTTTCTGTTGTTTCCTGATATGTAGGTATTTTTACACACACACAACACACACACACACACACACACACACACACACACCATACACATATATATAATTATATATATATATATATATATATATATATATATATATACTATACGAGAGAGAGAGAGGGATGAGTGTCGATAGAGAGATCAGAGAGAGAGATAAAGTGCACATGAACTGTCAGTATTGGATCTTGGTGAGAATTACTGATGTCATTTGGAAGACGAGCTCAGCTTCATCCCAATTAAAAAGGGCACTTCCAGGAGCTGTATAATTAAATGAATCTTTGTAATTGTCTGTCTTTTATTATTTTCACACACACACACACACACCACACACACACACACACACACACCCACACCACACACACATAGAGAGAGGAGAGAGAGAGGAGAGGAGAGAGGAGAGACAAAAAAAAAAAACTAAAATAAAATAAAAGGAAAATAAAAAAGGAACTGATGATGCTAGAATTTGCTGATTTAGTAAAGCTTGATTTTTGCAAATATCAAAAACCACTCTGATTAAAAAAAAAATGTCCGCTTTTATGACAAAACATACAAACACTGACATGCCAAAGCAAAGCACAAAAAAAAACAAACAAAAAACAAAAACAAAACAACAAGAACAAGAACAACAAACAACAAAACAAACAAACAAACAAACCACTAAAAAAAAAAAAAGCTTAACTGTCTCTCCGAGCAACAATATCAGCAAAAGCAAGAGCTTTAAAGAAACAAGGGAGGAGATAACCAAACATCTCTCTCTCTCTCTCTCTCTCTCTCTCTCTCTCTCTCTCTCTGGCCACTATTTTTTCTTTTCTTTTTTTTTTTTTTAAATACTTCTGTTAATTTTCGACGCAACATGATGAATGTTCTCAAAAATGGTGCATAAATAGGTTACCAAAATTTACAAAAAGCAACATAACAGATCAGCTGACATAGGCCTTTAAAACAATCAATTAAACGACCTGTAGAAAATGTCTGATACTGCAACGGACCTATAATTGATTAGATAAATAAATAAATAGATAAATGAATATATAGACAAATAAATAGATAGTTAAAAAAGATGAATAAACATATAAATGAAAGAATAAACAAACAAACAAACAAACAAATAAATAATAATAAATATGGCCCTTACGGGTAAGGGTTTGAACTGAAATGATTTCTGTGTTAAGCTGCTCTTCGTTTTTTTTAATTGCATATGCTAGATTTTTTTTCCTTTGTGCTTTTTTTCTTTTGATTTTTTTTTTTTATCCCCAGTACACTATGAATCTAAATGTTCCCAATTAGAAGATATTCCTTCTTGAACTTTGACTCTGGATAGATAGGTGATTTTCTTTCAGTCCAACTGTCTTGGGAACTCTGTCTCTCTTTCTTCTTTTTTTTTTTTCCCCCCTCCTTCTTTCTTTTAAAAGAGATATGTATTCACAACACCACAACCACAAAAACCACCGGAGGTCCAGTTATGAGGGTAGCAATTTAAAGTCAGGGCACCGCCTGAACAACGGGGGAGGAAGGGGGAGGGGGGGGGGGGGGGGGGGGGGGGGGGGGGGGGGGGCGGCTGTTGTGGGTCGCTGGAGGTCATTGCCTTGAAGACAACGGTGACGGGGGAATGCGCGCATCACTTTGCCAGCCCGTCCGCCTGGCGTGGAGAAAAGGGACGTTGAGAGTGGTGGGGTGGGGGAGGGGGGGGGAGGAGTAGAGGGAAGTGAAGGGGGGGGGGGGGGGGGGGGGGGTAGGGGGGGAGGGAGGGAGGCAGGAGGGTGGCGATTGGCCCCAGAAAGAGTCGGAAGAGGTCTTTTAGATGAACGCTTAGAGGGGGTGGGGGGGGGGGGGGGGGGGGTGGGTGGCTAAGGGAGGACCGAGGGATGGGTCATGGCTACGTGAAAAGAGGTGAAGAATGAGAGAGACGGGTGGGGGGGATATGGGGAGGAGAGAGAGTGAGTGAGAGAGAGAGATGAGAGAGGAGAGGAGGGGGGGGGTGAATAGAAAGAAAGAAAGAGAGAGAGAGAAACAGAGACAGAAACAGAGAGAGAGGGCGGGGAGAGGGGTGTATGTGTATGCGCGCGCGTAGTGTGGTGTTGTGTGTGTGTGTGTGTGTTTGTGTATTGTTATGTGAGACAGAGAAGAGAGAGAGAGAGAGAGAGAGACTAAGGCTGAGAGAGACAGAGACAGAAACAGAGACAGAGACAGACAGACAGACAGACAGACAGAGATACAGAGAGACAGATACAGAGACAGAGAGAGTGAGACAGAGACTTGGAGGGCACACACACACACACACCACACACACACACCACACACACACAACACAACACACAAGCACAGAGAGAGAGAGAGAGAGAGAGGACGAGAGAGGAGAGAGAGAGAGAGAGAGAGAGAGAGTAAAAGATAATCATTTATTCATTTTACATCATTAAAAGCACTTGCTTAAAAAAAGCAGCTTTTTCTGCTGTCGCTTCTACTACAATTTCTCCTCAATACTTGTTGACTGCTATATACAAGTATTGCTACTACTACTACTACTATACTACTACTACACTACTACTAAGCTACTGCTACGGCCTACTGCTGCTACTAACTGCTGCTGCTACTGCTATGTTACTGCTAGGTTACTGCTGCTGCTGTTGCTGTTGCTGGTGCTGTTGCTCCTGCTGCGGCTGTCGCTGTTGCGTGTTGCTGCTGCTACTGCACTGCTGTTGTTGCTGCCTCTGCTTGCCACTACTTTCCTCACTATTACTTCTACTCCTCCTACTTCTACCTACTCTACTATTACTATTACAACAACAACAACAAAACAACAACACAACAAACACAACAACAACAACTACTACTACTACACTGCATGCTGCTGCTGGCTGCTATTTTACCTGCTACTACTATTAAAATGTTATTATACTACTACTATTGCTGCTGCTGCTGCTGCTGCTGCTACTATTATACTACCTACTACGCTGCTACTACTACTACTTCTACACTACTACTACTAATTACTAACACACAACACCGGCTCTATTATTCGATGTGCGGTTCTGCACGTTTTCATACTGCAGATTTGGTCAGGTTCAGTGTATTTTATCTCCGAAATTAAACAGAAAGATATTAGTTCCATGTGTTCCGTTCTTTAAGATAGCCCTGTGAAAAATAGCAAACCCGTTTTTCAATTATTTCAACGGCCTTTCACTCTCCCTCCCGTTTTTTCTTTCTTTCGTTCTCATTTTTCCCAATCAGTTCTGAACATCACCCTTTTTTCCGCTTCTAGAAACATACTCTTCTGTCAGTCCGTTCTCTTAATATGGTTGGTCTGTCAGCCAGTCTGTCTGTCTGGTTCTGTCTGTCTGTCCGTCTGTCTTTCTGTCTACAGGTGTCCGGTTTGTTTTAGAACAGCATTATCCTATTTGGAAGACTAGCTTTTTTAAGTGGAAGAAGAAAGAAAAATAGATGTAAATAGTGTTTTCATGCCTATTCTAGATGCCTACCCGATATTTGGAAAATCTTTTTTCTCTCATCCATTCGTTTTGAGTTGTGTGCGTGTGTGTAAGGGGTTTTGTCAGCAGGACCAAAATACCTGCGCTGTGGAATGAAAATGAAATCTGAATAGTACGGGTTCTCTTCCGTACCATTGTTCCAAGTTGTTGTTAATTATCGTCAAGTATACACACCAGTTGTTTAACATAGACGTCCCTTGTCTGGTAACAAAAGGGATGGATTTGCCATACATTGTGAATCTTTGAACCCTATGCTTCAAAGACGTTTTCACAAGGTTGGAAATAGGCGAATGTTTGAGGATCTTGCTTATCGTAAGACCGAAAAGATTTCCCCATAGAAGATAGTTTTCGTTTCTACCATCCTTGTTAACTTAATCCACCTCCATGTACAAAATGCTTCCCGAAGCTTTAATTTGTTGTATGGTCTAGCAGCTAATGGAGGACGCAAAAAGAAAAAAAAAAGGAAACACGAACAGAAATCACGTTGTTCAAATTGTTAGGCAATTTGACACGTTGTTTTTCCACATGGACTGATCGACTGCAGATGGTCAAAAGTAGGTTAGAACATGTGCACATGTGAAAGATTCGATCTCAGTAGGTTTTCGTTGATTTCATAATTGGAAACGTATTGAATTTTACAAAATGGATAGACGATTTAAGTGGGTATCATGAAAGAATTTGTAGTAGTGGAATATCGGATTAGTAGTTCATCTGTTGCAGATACAAAACCGATCTTCGTTGCAATGATCTCCATTGTCCTCTTTTGACCTCTTTGTAAAGAGTTTTGAAAAATCGAGCAAAGATCCGAGATGCACGCAATTGGGTCTTTGCTGTCCAGCCATAGCAACATCCGACATAATTTTAAATCACGCTGAATAATTATAAGTAGTTGGAGAAAACAAGTGCAGGCGAACAATTCTTCCGTCATCATAGTAAAGACTTGATCAAAGATTTGATTTTTTAAAAAAAAAAAAAAAAAAAAAAAAAAAAAAAAAAAAAGGGGGGGGGGGGGGGGGGGGGGGGGGTTTGGGGGGGGGGGGGGGTTTGAAGAAAATGGTGACAGAAATTAAGGAAAATGTATCATAACTACGAAAACCCTTCTCTAGCTGCATGAGGGAATCATCGTAATCCCTCCTGAAGGCAGATCTCTTTATATATTGCCTGCTCCTAGGCCTTTCGTCCGCTGGATCGGACTCATCAGTGAGACACGGCTGATTGTGTTCTGTGCTCTTGGCGCTAAATATAGACACAATTTTATCACTGTGAACATTATATGGACGGCCTTCCCGACGTTATACTGAGCTTCTTGCTGTTTTCAGTCTCGCCCGAAGAGTGAAAAAAAAAAAAATCGAGGTCAAGGTTTTGTACACGGCGTTTAAAATTTACAGTGCCTACCTTGTGAAGATTCTCCATGATTCGCGTTTTGAGTAAGTAGTTTGTGATAAATTACACATATTGGTTTTAGATAATACGTTATGTACACGTGTCCCCTTTTGAGGGGTCACGGGCTATATGAATAAAGATCTCTCTCTCTCTCTCTCTCTCTCTCTCTCTCTCTCTCTCTCTCTCTCTCTCTCAGATCTTTTATATTCCTATTATACTTTGTTAGTAACTGTTTTTGATCATGATGATGATGATGGTGATGATGATTATGATTATTGTTGTAGCTATTGTTGTGTGTTGTTGCTATTGTTGTCATCGATTTGGTTCGTTCGTCGTTGATACTATCATTATGGTCTCACTTTTGTTTTTTTAGAATGCACTAGAATAGGAAGATCAGAGAAAATGGGTACAACCAAAAATGTTAATCTAAACAGCTTGAGTCTTTGTTTTCTGTCTGCCTGTCTGCTTCTCTGTCTGCTTGTTCTCTTTGACGGTCTGCCCTGCCTGTGTGTCCTGTCTAATCTTCTCATTCTTTCGAAATTAGAAATAAAAGATCAACATCTCTGTCTATCAATCTGTTTTTTTGTTCCTTCCATTTGTATTAATTCCTTCCTCTTTGCTTTT
This sequence comes from Conus betulinus, assembly GCA_016801955.1. Classification (NCBI taxonomy): domain Eukaryota; kingdom Metazoa; phylum Mollusca; class Gastropoda; order Neogastropoda; family Conidae; genus Conus; species Conus betulinus. The sequence continues at coordinate 656 of JADBJO010023779.1, read as the reverse complement.
GTTTTTAATCTTTCTTCTTTCGTTTGCATCCATTCGTTTATTCGCTCACTCAATTGTCGCCGCTCCTTTCCTCCATTCACGCTTCTTTCCGTCACTCTATCATTTCTCAATTTTCCCTTTTCATTACTTTTGCTATTTTGTAGGTTCACGCTTTATTTTCTCACCTTCCTTTCTTTTTTTTCTTCTTCCTGAATTGATCTTCCTTTTTTGTTTTTATCTGTTCTCTTTCTTTTACTGCTTTGTTCATTCTTCTTTGCTTCCCCCCCCCCCCCCCCTTATTCTTTCTTTATCCCCTTTTCTCCTTCCAAAAAAAACTCTTCAGGTTAATTTTATGTGTTCTTTGTGTTCTGTCTTCACTACCCCGTTCTCGCCCTTGCGCAATCCGTCTCTGTTTTTCTTTCAGTCCGATCGTTAGAAACTTGATGTCATACAAGGACAGATCTGAACGATTCAAGATGTGTTCCTCTATTTCATTTATTCATAACAAGAGGTTTTTTTTCGTGATGAAGCCCACAGTGGCATATCAATTTCTCTGAGTTAGCAAAAGAATACAAGGATAAAAAAACAAATAGTAAAGGCATAATTATCTACTCCAATGTCCTAGGGGGTATCAGTTAGAATCGGAACACACACACACAAGAAAAAGAATACACAGT
>JADBJO010023778.1:7500-17500 GCA_016801955.1 Conus betulinus | reverse complement strand
TCAGTTTCCTGGTCACATTTACTCTTTCAGTATTATGATTGTCTGCAACCTGATCCTCTTTCTCATGATCGGTCTGGGTCAGTTTCTTATTTTCACGTCCGTGAGGAGGAATACAATATCTAACCAGCTGAAACAGACCCAAGATACAGGTACCGAGAATGCACTTTCTACGGAAGCAACGATAGCCTGCGTCTCCTGTCAGTTGCAGTGTCTGACTTCCTCTGCTGGTTTCCCTCCTCTTGGTCTGTGTGGGGTCCTTGCTGCCAATGGTGTCGCTATTCCAGGGAGGTGAATGTGGGGATGGCCATTTTTTGTGTTGCCACTCAATGCGGCACTCAACCCCTTCCTCTACACGTTGAACATCATACTGGAGAAACGTCGCAAAGCTCAAGAGCTCCGTTTTCGGAAATTCTTACGAACTCTGCAAAAGAGATAGAACTGGACGCATGGTCAATGACTGTAAAAGAAAAAGAGATGAAGTAGTAAAACAAAACCAGACTCATCAAAATCAGACAGTTTAAGAACGCACTTCATTAAACAAACATACAAAAAACAATATATCGTGAAATGCACACTGCTGTGGCAGTATCTTGATTGTAATTCAGTTTCTGCGTTTAATATCTATTCATGTACGTGATGATTTATTCTGGCAATCACATGTCAAGTTCAGTAACAGGTAATCATATAACACTGTTCTTTTATAATCATATGAATTTCGTTTGGTTAAAATTTCCAGCTTCGTGTGTACTTCCGATCACAATGATAACTCCACATAATCTGCCTACACTGACAGATAGTTGATCATTAATACAAATGCCATCAAACTGGTCCTTTTGACTCTTCTTTTCCTAGACTCTGGACACAATGGTGTGGCATACTGCTTTTAGAAATGATAAAGCAGAATAAAAAAACACACACACACACACACAGATAAAACAACATGTTCACTGTGTGAACGAAAGCAGAGTCTGTTTCTCTAGCGACCATTGTCATGTTTCTTAGACTTAAGCCATTAATGAAACATTTTAGAGTACAAATTTAATTCACATACACCAACACACACACAGACACACAGACACACAGACACAGACACACACACACACACACACACACACACACACACACACACACACACACACACACACACACACACACACGCGCACGCACGCACGCACTAACGCACGCACGCACGCAAGCACACACACACACACTTCTACATTAATTCGATTGACATTAAGCGTGATAAGGACATAGGGCAGAGATTCGAGAGCTGGTGTTGGTCAGTTTATCTTCTCACTCCAACAAATTCTGGTGGAGGACAAGGGGGAGAGGGGTGGGGGTGGGGGTGGGGGGTTATGCAATAAAAACACGTGTTGTAGAGGAAATTTCTTTCTGGCACCAGGCCGACCCATCTTGCTATTATCTAGGTAGGCAGGTGAATGGCTAAGTTGTGTCCTCAAGTGGGAACGGAGGCCTGTGTGAGGCAAACAGTCAGACGCAGTTGCCGCATGGGAAGGAGATCAGCAGAATGGTTCCGTGCTTCCTCCTGCTGCCCCTCTTTGCCTGGGTGGCAGTTGCTCTGTTTAACCCCCAAGGTCATTTTAGCCACCATCCATGCAGTTCATTTACAATGCTTGCCTTGGTACAGTGAACGGGAATTAATTCTGACTCTTCCAAACCAGCTACCAAAGACTGTTGATAATCGAGTAAACCAAAACTTCACCATGGTCAAACACCAGGACAAAAACAACACATCACCAGCTGTGCCCAGCAGTTATAAACAAAAATGTCCCTTCTGTATCAGCCAGTAAAGTCGTTTTTCTTTAGGTTTTCAAGTTATCACTTTAGAAAAGGTGCTTGAATTCGATTCAATTTTTACAACTTACCAGCAACAATCCAGATATATTGAATCGGTTGTATATTCTCATTTTTAAATCAAATTAACAAATTATTCAAAAAATTCAAAATATTCTAACAATAACCAGACACTTTTATTCCCCACAGATTTCTATAATGTCTGTCTGATTTCCTTTGAGCTAGGACATGCATCGTAAGCTTTCGGGTTTCTCTGATAAAACAATGGTATTTGTCATTCCATGTTCATTTCAGTTAGTGCAGCAGTTTCTAGGAAACTCTCGTCCACACTAAAATGTACAAATCAACATACACATACGCGTGCGCATGTGTTCATACACACACACATAAAGATGCACGTGTGTGTGCGCGCACACACACACACACACACACACACACACACACACACCACACACACACACACACACACACACACACACACACACACACACACACACACACACACAACACACACACACAAGACAGAGAAACCACACGACTTTTCGCTTCACACGTTTTGTTTTACCAATTCACATCAAACAGCATTCTACAGAGGAGTTACAACCAGTTAAGAGCGTTTTGACACGCACACACATCTGTTTTTATGTTCACGTGAAATTTTGTATATGTGTGATTGAAATGTTTTAACAACGGTTGGTTGAACAGGTCGATGACAATCTTCGCTTTGCCAACCTGAAGGGAATGTTCCTAACGTTGGATATCCAGGAGCGCTGTTGTTGCTGCTGCTGCTGTCGCCTGTGCTCTTACTACTTCCTCTACGATGATGATTTAAAGTATTGCTGCTGATAGTACTATATTTTTTTCTATCGCTTCTACTAGCAATGAAGTTGGGGGCTTTTTTAAATGTTCCTCGGTGTGTGTGTGAGTGTGTGTGTGTGTGTGTGTGTATATGTGTGTGTGTGTGTGTGTGTGTGTGTGTGTGTGTGTGTGTGTGTGTGTGTGTGTGTGTGTGTGTGTGTCTGTGTGTGTGTGTTGTGTGTCTGTTTTGTAGGTGAGTGTGTATGCATTTTTGCATGAAACTTTATTCGAAAGTTTCACGGCAAGGTGAATGGCTTCCCCCCCTCACTTGTCAAAGTTAGAAAAGGATAGAGAAAACACAAAAATCGCTCTTTCCCTACTTCTACCTTTGGAGTTGATAAGGACGAGAGCGGTGGCTGCGATGTGGCTATTGAAGTTGATGTTGTTTCCTTAGCATGTGGACTCAGTTTGATTCTGCGAGTGTATGTCAATAGTAGCTAATAAAAAACAACACATAATGAAGGCAAATGCCATCCTCGCGTTAGAGATCTTCTAGAAAGTCATAACTTTATTTGCCTAACTACTACAGTCTTACACAGCTTAGGTCCCTATGGCTCATATAACTTTTGACAGCTATACAAATTGTGTGTGATTAAAACAAGGAGTCATCAGAGCTTCGAAAACCAGACGCTCAAAACGATTGCTCTTTAAACGACCAAACTGGCACCTCGATTTTGTTTGCATATTATAGTTATTGTTTACGATCCGGATACGCTGAGTTATGTGCTTTTCATGGAGTTACGCCACTCGAGCAATTCCAAGCCAGCATGCATGCTTACCCGTTATGCACGTGTTTGTTTCGGCAGTGTGAAATGCAACAATCTCTGATGCTGTATTCCAAACCCTGCTGCCAAAAGAAAGCTAATGTCGTTTCCAGGACACTACAGGGTCAGTCTCTGTTTTTGATCGCTCTGAAGAGATGGAAGTCAGGTTAAGCAAGGCTTCTCTGTGGTCATATACCAGGACAAAGACAATAGCCAGCAGCCACTAATATCATCAGTCTTCATCAACTGATTTAGCCAGTAAATAACGTTCTTTTATCATTTTTAAGATATCACTCTTAAAACGATGTCCTGATTCCTTTCAGTTCTGTGTGACTCGCCAGTATTCGGTTTTTTTTTTTGTTTGTTTGTTTGTTTGTTTTTTTTTTTTTTTTTTTTCTTTCTTTTTGTTTTTTGTTTCCAAATGAAAAGACGCATAGCTGAAAAAAATTACCCAAGCATCTTGATAGATGTTTAAGATTCCCTGTTGGATTCCATGGAGCTTTGGCATCTATTCTGATGTTTTTCAGCAGAAACAATGGTATTGGTGTAGCTTTATTGAATCTGTCGGTACAGCACTTTTCAGACAGACAGATGTACAATGTGGTACACACAAACACCACACACACACACACACACCACACACACACACACACACACACACACACACACACACACACACACACACACACACACACACACACACACATGCACGCGCATACACACACACACGCACACACACACACACACACACACACACACACACATATGCACGCGCATACACACACACGCACACACACACACACACACACACACACACACACACACACACACACACACACACACACACACCACACACACACACACACACACAAAGCGCTGGCGCCTGCTTGCGCGTGCGTGATCGAATATAGGGATAGACAGACCACACAAATTTTGCATTGTGTGTGTGTGTGTGTTTTTTTTTTTTACTTTACCAGTCCATACCAAAAAGCTTTTCAGCTGTCAGCATTTTGACATGCACAGTTCTGAGTGATGTGCACGTGAAACTCGTCACATGATTGACAGAAAAGGTTTTAATAAAGGAAGTGCAGGTGGCGGGACTTTAGTCAGACCGCAAGCTTTGGGAGCATGCAAAGATTAGCAGGAAGTCATGTCCAGGCAGTCATGTCCAGTCTACCAACTGTTGGCTGAACGAGTGAAAGAACAGATAAATCAAATGTTCGTAGCGTTTACACCGAGACAGTGTGCATAGCATTTGCCAACAAGTATGCGCGAGTAGCCTTTTCTGCTTCTGTTGATACTGACACATTTGCTGCTTGTGTGTGTGTGTGTGGGGGGGGGGGGGGGGGCGCATGAGAGAGAGGTGAAAATGATTACAAACGTATGCTAGCCCCCCCCCCCCCCCCCTCCCATTTGATTTCTTTTCTTCAATGACAGCACGATGGATGTCTTTATGGGACTAAAGAGAGAAACAAAGGAATATGTCTCTGATGAGGGGTGCTTTTTTGTTTCTTTCTGTGCAATCTGAAAACAAAAACATGCAGTTTGGTAGAATTTCCTTGTGATTTATTCCACACTCCTTGTGCCAGAGCGCCAGTCGCTTGTCTATGGTCATTGATGACATTCAGGGTGACGTAACCATTTGGATACAAGGACTAGTTTGTGTGCGTCAGTATGGTAACTGCGTTTTCAAACTGAAGTGCTTGGTTTATGGCGTTTGTTTTGGTTTGGCTTGGTTTGGTTTGGTTGGTCTTTTTTCTCATTCTAGCCCACGCAATCCTTTGGACTGTCAATGTCATACAGGAAAACAAAGCATCGTTACACATGGAATATCTCTGATCTCTCTCTCTCTCTCTCTCTCTCTCTCTCTCTCTCTCCTCTCTCTCTCTCTCTCTCTCTCTGTGTGTGTGTGTGTGTGTGTGTGTGTGTGTGTGTGTGTGTGTGTGTGTATGTGTGTGTGTGTAAATCCCTTCATCAGAACTTCATTTAACTTTTTTTTCTTTGCATGTAAGAAATGCAATATCGTTTTATGTATCAATCATTGTGAAGCCGAGTTCACTTTATTAGCCTGTAAAAATGTCGCACTTTTTTCATTAACAATCAAAGAGTAGTTTCCCCCGTCCGTGCGTTGCATGTTTCAAATTACGTCGATCGCCCGCCCCCCCCCCCCCCCCCCCTCCCCCCACCCACATCATCGCATCCCTAACTCCCTTTTTTCTCTTCTTTTTTGTCACCTGCTGTACCAGTTTCAACATGTAATGAAATGAACATCGCCGCTGTTCGGATTTAATAGAACACCTTCCATTTTAATTTCGTCCGAATTTTTGTTCTTCCTCTCCAATATAGGCCAACATTTTTGCAATCTCTTTTTCCCTCCCCCCTCCCTCCCTCTCCTCTCTCTCTCTCTCTCTCTCTCTCTCTCTCTCTCTCTCTCTCTTCCTCTCTCTCTCTCTCCTCTCTCGCTCTCTCTCTCTCTCTCTCTCTCTCCCTCACACACCCTTTTTCCCTCAAAATAATAGTGCTGTTGCAGAAAACGTTCGTGTGGAAATTCAGTTCTCAGATTGCACGTAGATTAAATCTGTCTATTGTGAAATGTCTGCTTCCTAAACGGATTAAAACTTTTCGTAGTATGCACGCTGCTCTCTCTCTCCTCCTCTCCTCTGCACTCTCTGCTCTCTCCTCTCTCTCTCTCTCTCTCCCTCTCCCTCTCCTCTCTCTCTCTCCTCTCTCTCTCTCTCTCCTCCATCTCTCTCTCTCTCTCTGTGTGTGTTTGTGTGTGTTATTGTGTGTGTGCGTGTGTGTGTATGTGTGCGTTGGCGTTATAGTGATCATCTGAAGTATTTTCTACTTGCCCCCAGTTTGGCCTTGGAAAATGTACATTTTTGAATGCATTGCACGCAACAAGTGAAGGACAACTGAAACTGAGACTTGAAGTGTTTTTTACGCCTCATATTTTAGATGGTTTGACGTGCTTAAGAAATTCTTCTTCAGAGAAAGATAGTTTTCCGAATAAATATTTTTTTGAAAAGGTAGAAAAGCGAGTCCCCCCCCCCCCCCCCTTTTTTTTTTTTTTTTCCCTTTTTGTGTGATTTTGTTTCCCTTGGCTGCGAATGCGAGAATGGAGAGAGGGCAAGAGGTCACTACGTGTCCGCTTCTTTCAGGGATTAGGCTCACAATCCCTTTTCTTTAAACTTTGTGAACATCAGTATCTAGAAATCGTCTCGTCCTTGACATAGCTACTGTGCATGACATGGATAAGGTGTTCATGAAATTCTTCTTAACAGAAAGATGGTTTTCAGAATAAAGAAATCATTGAAAAAAAGACAGAAAAGCAAGTTCTCTCCGCCACCCCCACTCCCCCCATCAACCCCCCCCCCCCCCCCCCTTCTCCTCCCCCCTTCCCCACTCCCCCCCCCCCCCCCCCCCCCCCCCCCCCCCCCCCCCCCCCCCCATTTTTTTCCCTGATATCCACCTTTTTGTTCGTGTGTTTGTTTTCCCTTGCTGGCTGCGGATGCGAGATTGGGCGAATGGAGAGAGGGCAAGAGGTCACTACGTGTCCACTGCTTTCAGAAATCAGGTTCACAAATCCATACTCTTAAACTTCGTGAACATTGATATCCAGAAATCGTCTCGCCTTCGACATAGCTACTGTGCACAACATGCGATGTTAGCTACCTTCGCTTTCGTTTTTGAAACGGCTGTGTGTCAGATGTATGTCAAATGGCGTATTTTCGTCTCTCGGGATGAGACAATAAGCCAACGTCCTCCTGTGTGCAGACCAGCCGCCGTGACGGAGTGGTCAGCGTCATGGGTTTGAAGGCTAGGAGCCCATGGGTTCAATCCCCACCCAAGGAATCGATGCATGTGATTTTTCGTCTCCGGCCGGCTTCTACCCAGAGATGAATATTGTAACGAGATAGAATCGGATACTTGGAACCACACAGTTCAGTTTCATCCATTTAGTGGATGCGTTTCGGGGAGTGTTGCTCACACTTCCTGATCAACATTGCAGATGCCTGTAACTTCTCAGGACTGATTAATCTTCTTCTTATCTTCGTGTTGTTCTTTTTGTTCTTGCTCTTGTACTTGTTCTTTGTCTAGCTCTTCTTCTTCTTCTTCTTCTTCTTCTTCTTCTCTCTCTTCTTCTTCTTTTTCTCTTCTCCTCCTCCTCCTCCCTCCTCCTCCTCCTCCTCCCTCCTCCTCCTCCTCCTCCTCCTCCTCCACCCCATCATTATCAGCAGCAGCACCAGCAGCACTGGCAGCAGCAGCAGAAGCAGCAGCAGCGCCAGCATCAGCATCATCATCATCATCATCATCATCATCATCATCATCGTCATCTTCTTCTTCTTCTTCTTCTTCTTCTTCTTCTTCTTCTTCTTCTTCTTCGTCGTCGTCGTCTTCTTCTTCTTCTTCTTCTTCTTCTTCTCTTCTTCTTTCTTCTTCTTCTTCTTCTTACTTCTTAAGAAGTGTACAAAGATCTCAATAAGTCTAATTCTTTACCCATTAAAGATTCATTCATTCATCCATTCATTCATTCATTCATTCATTCATTCATTCATTCATTCATTCATTCATTCATTCATTCATTCATTCATTCATTCATCATTTCATTCATTTTCTTGTTCTTATTCTTGTTCATCTTCCCCTCCTATTTCTCCACCCCTCTTCTTCATCTCCTTCTACTACTACTATTATTACTACTACTACTACTACTACTACTACTACTACTACTACTACTACTACTACTACTGCTGCTGCTGCTGCTGCTGCTGCTGCTGCTGTTGCTGCTGTTGCTGCTGCTGCTGCTGCTCTGCTGCTGCTGCTGCTGCTGCTCTGCTGCTGCTGCTGCTGCTGCTGCTGCTGCTGCTGCTGCTGCTGTTGCTGCTGTTGCTATTCTCTTAAGTCCATGGGGAGTCACAGGGTACCCCACTGAACGGCATATTTTACTCTTCAGGATGTGACGATAAACCAAAGTTCCCAGTGCAGGCCAGCCGCTGTAATGTAGTGGTTAGTGTCACAGACCTGGTGAGTGGGAGGTCATGGGTTCGATTCCCATTCGAGAAATTCATTCACGTTAACCACCAGCATGCTTCATACCGGCATATGTTTTAGAAAGGCAATGTATAATATAGCCCTGTCATGTCATAATATAGCCCTGTCATGTCGTCTGGATCTGGCTGTGTACGTCGCTGAATCAACTTGAGTATATTCCGACGTCGTATTCTCGTGGTGATTTCCGTTTCGATTTCCCCTTCTCATCCATTCCTTGTTGAGTTCACGTCGAGGAGGTCAGCACTGGCAGGCTTATAGGGAATGTCTTTAGACGGACGTGGCGGTGCCCTCTGGTGGGGACGCTCAGACATGCCGGCTCTGCGACTAATAAGCAGTTGTGCTGTCGGTGGCGGGCTAAGTGAGTGGCGCGCTGTGTACGCCCAATCAGAACAGGCACCAGCGCATCACCACCAAAGTGACTCGCCAGCTGTGCGGTGTCTCTACTCGTGGGTTGCCTCGTGGCGACTTGATGCTGATTTCTTTCCATGCGTTGCTGGTTACTAGTACCGGAGCAGCAACAGGACTGTATGGGTGTGGCTTGCGTTAAGGGAATCGGGATGAGCGGTGTGGTAGAAACCCCCACAGGGAGATAAGGATGTCCTCCCCTTCCACCGCCCCCCCCCCCCCCCCCCCCCCCCCCCACAATGTGCAACATGCAGTTTATACAGGAAAGAGTTACGCCTCCAAAGGATTTTTATGAAATAATGCTTTTCTTTAGGGTTATCAGAAACAATTCGCAAGTTTAAAAAAAAAGGAAAAAGAAAAGAAAAAAAGAGAGAGGATGTCAACATTGAGCAATCAACACAAGCACAAAAAGTAAGAAAAATGATATGTTGCATAGAGAAGCAGCATTAAAACTTATTTTTAAGGGGAGGGGGGGTGTCAGACACAGAATCAAAACCACAATCCGCTTATCAATAATTTGCCTCACAAGTCTGACACATTGCCCTTCAAACAACGGTTCATATAATAATCAGTCAATATGAAACTCGGTCCAGTTCATATTAGTACGGGTCACGATCTTTCGATTTCATGTAATACTTTTACAAATACCGACACTGTTGTTATTGAATTATCCGATTGTCTGTTTCACATTTGTGGATTAAAAGAAATCTGTCGTGACAATGAAAGAATACAATACAATACAATGTAATGCAATACGATGCAATGCAATACGATGCAACATAACACGATGCAATGCAATGGAACGCAAAACGCAAAATAAGGCGATACATTGCAATGCAATGCAACACAATACAATGCAATGCAATACAGTGCAATACAATGCAATGCAATACAATGCAATGCAATGCAAAGCAGTGCACTATAATACAAAGCAATACAAAGCAATGCAACACAATACAATTCAACACAATGCTATGCAAAGCAATACACTGCAGTTCAACACGGTGTGAAATCCAATAGAATGCAATGCAACATCATAAAGAACACAGTGCAATACAAACAACACAATGCACAATACAACAACACAATACAATGTACTATAGGTA
>JADBJO010023777.1:24994-26080 GCA_016801955.1 Conus betulinus | reverse complement strand
GCCGATGATCTGGTGAATGCCTCGTACAGACGCACGCGCACACCCACACCACACATATATCATGCTCTCTCCTCTCTCTCTCTCTCTCCGCTCTCCTCCTCGCTCTCGCTCTCTCTGTCGCTCACTTCACTTCACTCACTCACACAACAACACACACACACACACACACACAACCCAATCACACCAACCCTCACGCACACGCACAACACTCACACACACGCACCGCATACAATCACTTCACTTCGCACGTTCATCGCAAACCGCACGCATAGCACGCATTGCACTCGCGGCACCACGGCGCGCGGCGCGGCGCACACACACACATCACCACACACACACACACACACCAACACACACACACACAACGCACACTCGAAACTCGGACGACAAGCCAATTGTCGCATTCATAGGGTATTAAAACGCCTAATGACTCGTGTATTTCCTGTTACACGTGCACCACACACACACGCACACACCCTCAAAACACACACATGCGCACCGCACACTCACCACATGCACACTGCACACGCCACAACACAACTACACACACACACACACACAACACAAACCCACAAACACACACCCACACCACACATACAACACAGAACACACACACACGTCACATGGCGACATCAGAGGGTATTAAATATGCAGGTGATGACCGTGTATTGCCTTGTTACACGCGCACGCATGCACGCAACACACAACACACACACACGGCGTACACACTACACACACACAACACTCACACACACCACAACACACACACTCTCAAACCTCTCAACACTCCTCTCTCTCTCTCTGCTCACAACTCTCTCCGTTCTTTTCTTTCTCTCACACACCACACACACCCACACTATCACTCACACACACTACTCACTAATCACTCTCTTGTCACAAAGACGCAAGGCCAAGGGCTCATCAGATGGTATTAAATTACGCCATCTCTCCTCGTGTAATGCCTTGTTACACACTCAACCCATGCACGCACCACAAGGCACAATGGCCGCAGCAAGATGGTATCATCGCACACAACCGTTTCACACGCATGCCTCGCACACATGTTGCACTTAAATACGCCAAACA
>JADBJO010023777.1:12494-22494 GCA_016801955.1 Conus betulinus | reverse complement strand
TGGGGGGGGGGGGGGGGGTCCCTCTCCCACAGGGGTGTGTGTTCCCTTGTAAGATTCGGTGTCTATTTTCCCCTCTGCAAGATTTCGTGTTCTCTTTGCTGTCAGGACATCGACATCTCTTCCCCCCCCCCCCCCCCCCCCTTTCAGAGTTTCACACGTCCTCTTACTTGAGGTCCTGTGTACCTCCCCCCCCCCCCCCCCCCCCCCCCCCACCCTCGCCTGCAATTTGCATGTTCGCTTTCAATAGGAATCGGTCTCTTTATTCCCGACCCTTTGTTCCATGTCCTTTTTCAATGAAGTTTGGTGTATTATTCCCTCACTCCCCACCCCCCCCCCCAATCTCATTTGTTTTCATTTTCTTTCTATAAGTTTCGATGTTGGTTTCCCCGTAACAGCATTTTTGTCCGTCTGTAAGATTCGGTGTTCCCCTTCCCCCCCCCCACTCCCCCTGTCATGTTTCGCGTGCTCATTCTACAAGCATCGGTGTCGTCCCCTCCCCCTCTCTCTTTCATGGTTTTATGTCCTTTTTCTATAAGGTTCGAAGTCTCCCCACCCATCCACCCACACACACCACCAGGTTTGGAGACCTTTCTACAAACGTTCTGTGCCCCCCCCCCCCCCCCCCCCCCCCCCCCCCCCCCCAGTCTCCTCGAGACGATGGTCACTCAACCCCCTCACCCCAACAGTTTTTTTTGTCTTTTATACAGGTTCGGTGTCCCCCCCCCCCCCCCCCCCCCCCACCAATCCCCCAATCCCCCAATCCCCCACCAGTTTTTCACCTTCCGTGTCTTCTTTCTTTAAAGTTCGGTGTCTCTTTCCCATCTTCCCCAGAGTGTTTTGTGTTTTCTTTTCACAAGATGAGACCCCCCCCCCCCCCCCCCCCCACGGGTTTCTTGTCCTATTTTTTAAGGTTCGTCTTCCGCCCCCCACCCTCCACAGGGTTTAGTATCCTATAGGGGGCTACTGTCTGTCACCTCCTCTCCCCCCCCCCCCCCCAACTCCCAGGCTTCGTGTCCGCCTCTAACGCTTAGTGCCCCCTCCTGCTCCCCAGGCCTTGTTTGCTAATAATCTAGGATTGCTCCCCTCCTTCCAGCCTTTCATGTCTACTCTTTATATGGCTGGGTATCTTGACCCACACAGGATTTCATGTCTTCTGTCAATAAGGTTTAGTGTTTCCTCCCTCCCTGACTCCCACCCTATGGTTCTGTGTCCTCTTTCTGTAACATTCTTTGCCCATAACCCCCCCCCCCCCCCCCCCCCCCCCCCCCCCCCGCTTCGCGCCCACGCCTCTTTCGTACCTCCTTGTACGAGGCTTAAGGTCTTTACCCCTCACGGGTTTTTGTTTGTTTTTCTTTCTGTGAGGTTCGGTTCTCTTTGCTCAGCCACAGGGTTTCGTGTCTTGTTCCCGTGAGGATTGATGTCTCTCTTCTCCCAAAACCCTTTGTGTTTTGTGTCCTGTTCCTGTGGAAATTGGTGTGTCTTCCACACCTGTCTATCCCCTGCAGGGTGTCGTGTCTTGTTTCTGTAAAATTCGCTGTCGCAACCACCCACCCACCACTGGCTCTCTTGTATTTCTATAAGGTTCGGTCTCTTTACCCGACCAGAATTGCATGTGCTCTTTTCTATAAGTTTCGCGTCTCTGCCCCCCCCCCCCCCCCCCCCCCCCCCCCACCACACACACACCCCACGTTCCTCGCTTCCCGCTTCCCAGGGTTTCGTGTCATTTTTCTTCTAGGTTTGTTGTGTTTTCCGCTCCTGTCCACATGGTTTCTAGTCTTTCGATAAAGGTCAGTGTTTCTTTTCGCCACCTAGAGGGTTTTGTGTCACTTTCTACATGGTTAGGTGTCTCTTTTTCTCTCTCCCCAGGGTTTTGTGTTCCCTTTTAAATTTCGGTGTCTTTTTCTCTCGTAAAGGTTTCGTGTTCCTCCCACTCCCACTTCCCCGCGCCACCCCCTGCTCTCTGTTTCCTTCAGGGTTCGTGTCCTCTATAAGGTTTGGTGTCTCTTTCTTTCCAGCCCCCACCCCCACCCCCCCCCCCCTCCCCAACTTTCGTGTTAGCTTTCTATAAGAATCTGTCTCTCACCCCCACCCCTAGCCCCACGTGGTTTCTTATCCTCTTTCCATGAAGTTCTCTTTTCTCTGCGACAGGATTTTGTGTCCTCAGGGTTTAGCGCCGCCTCCTGTAATGTTTGGTCTGTCTTTTTTTCACTCTTTAGGATTTGTGTCTCTTTCTATAAGGTTCAGTGTCTGTTTCACCACCCCTGCCATTGCGGTTTTGTATTGTCACTTTTATAATGTTTGGTGTGCATCTTTCCCTCCACCACAACCGACCATCCCCCTCCGGGAGTACTGTGCCCTCTTCCCGTGAAGTTCGAAGTTCGGTGTCATTTCCCTCCTCTCATACCTTCTTGTCCTGTAAGACCTCGGTGTTTCTTCCCTCCACCCATACCAGTGTTTTGTGTCCTTACTCTCAAAGACAGTGGGTGCCTCCCCCCCCCCCCCCCCCCCCCCTTTACTCACACCCCATCCAACAGTGTTTCGTGTCTTTTTTTCCTACGAGGCTTGGAGTCTTCCCACTTAACCCCCCCCCCTCTTCCCCCCCCCCCCCCCCCCCCCCCCCCCCCCCCCCCAAGACTTCTTTCCACAAATTTTTAGTGTCTCACCACTCCAGAATTTTGTGTCCTACAATGTTCGCTATCTGTTTTTGCAGCATAAACTTTTGTGTCTTCTTTTCTTGAGGTTCAGTGTCTTTCTTCCACCTGCCCCACTCCCCCCACCCTCCAGGGGATTCGTGTCTTTACTTAAGAGTTTATATGTCGCAATCATCCTCCGGGTTTCGTATCTTTCTATTAGGTTCGGTGTAAACCTCCTCCCCCCCCCCCCCCCCCCCCCCCCCCCCACCATCTTCCACCCACTACCCCCCTTCTTGGGTTTCGAGATCTCTTTCAACTAAAACTTAGGTGTCCCCCTTAACCCGACACCTCCCTACCCCCTTCTGCCAGTGCTTCGTAACTTCTTTCTTTAGTTTGGTATTTGTTTTCCCCCCTAAAGGATTCCGTGCCCTCTTTCTATACTGTTCAGTACATTTCTTTCTCCCACGCCATCAGGATTTTGTGTCTTTTATGAGTTTCGGCAAGCTTTCAATCCTGCCCCCCCCCCCCCCCCCCCCCCCCCCCCCGGGTGGGGGGGGGGGGGGGGGGGGGGGGGGGGGTTGTGTCTTCTTCTATCGAAAAGGTTCGGAGTCTCTGTACCCCACTCCACAAGATTTCATACTGTTTTTTTGTCAGGTTCGGGTTCGTTTTTTTCTGTTGAGGGTTTAGCGTCCTTCCTCTTTCGTCCACTCTAGGTTTCGAGTCCTTTCCTGTAAAGATTCGAAATCTCTCCCCTGCCCTCCACCGTCTGGGGTTTCCTTTCCTTTTTTTACGAGGTTCGTTGCGTCCTCCTACATTCTCCAGCGTCCCCCCCCCTCCTCCACCCCCGGATTTAATTATCTTTTTCTAATAGGCATGGTTTTCTTTGCTGCACCCCCCCCCCAAAGGGTTTTGAGTCTTATTTCTGCAAGGCTCTTATTTCTCCCTCCACCCTCCCACACCTCCAGCTTTGTAGTCCTGTTTTGTACAAAGTTCGGTGTATTTCGATTCCTTTCTTTCATAAGGTTAGCTCTATTCTCCAATCCCCCCCCCCAGCGGGTTTGAGACCTCTTTTAAGATTCGTTGTCTTTCCCACGGTCCCCGCATCTCCAGGTTTCGAATTCTCTTTTTACAAGTTTTGGGTCCCAGTCCCCGCTACCCCCTCCCTTCTGAATTTCGTGGTTTTTTTTTTTTTTTTTTTTTTTTTTTTTTTTTTTTAGAAAGGCTAGCTGTCTTCTCCACACCCCCCCCACTTCCAGTGTTTTTTGCTCTTTCTAGAAGGTTCGCTATCTCTTTCCTCCCAGAGGGTTTCGTGTCCTCTTCACATAAAGTTCGATGTCTGACCCACCGCCACCCTCCTCCACAGAGTTTTGTGTTTTTTCTACGGGGTTTAGAGTCCCCCCCCCACCCCCCCCCCCACCCCCCACCCCATCCCACCCCACCCCTTCGTCGACAGTTTCGTGTTCTTCTACAGTGGTTAGTTTCTTCTTTTCATTTTTATCTCTTCTTTCACACACAAGTTGTTTTCCTTTCAACGTGTCGTGTCTTCATTACCTTAGAGTTTTCTCATGGGATTTACTGTCATTTTAAGGGGTAGTGCCGCCCTTTCAGGTTTACCTCTCTTTTTTTCACTGACTTTAGTGTAGGCTTTCCATCTGGTTTAGCATTTCCTTTCAGAGGGTTTTGTGTGTCCTTTCATACAGTTTAGTGTCCACTTTTCGTAGAACTTATCTTTGCCATTTGTTCAGATTGGAATCATCTTTTATAGGGAGTTTGTCTTCCTTTTGATTTATTGTCCTTTGTTCATATGGTTTGGTGTTGTATTTTTGTTGAATCTAATGTCCTCTTTTCATACAGTTCAATGTTCTTTTTCTAAGGGTATGGTATGCGTTTGTCTTCCCTTTGATTTATTGTCCTTTGTTCATATGGTTTGGTGTTGCATTTTTGTTGAATCTAATGTCCTCCTTTCATACAGTTCAATGTTCTTTTTCTAAGGGTATGGTATCGTCCTTGCATAGAGATAGTGTTCTTTTCGCAGCGTTTAATGTCATTTCTATTGTTTAGTGTCCTCTTTTCATAGGGCTCTGGATCCTCCTTTCGTGTAGTTGAATGTTTCCTTTTGTTTAAGAGTTTATGGTCTCCAGCGTTACAGTTTATTATTCTCTCTTAAAACGTTTTAGCGTTTTTATCCCACAGGGTGCACCGTCCTCTCCGCATGCAGCACCCAACATGCAGTGACTTTTTGGTAGGGCCAGTGACCTACAGGAGTTGGGTCTAGAGCAATCTTTTAAATATTTTCGTTCTGTATTTCAAACGGCTGTTTTGTGTAGGACATAGATTCAGTTCATGAGACTTAGAATGTCATTGTTTCCCTTGTTCAGTGCCTCATTTTCGTAGGTTTGTAGTGTTAGGGATGCATGTGTGTGCGTGCGTGCGTGCGCGCATGCGTGTGTGTGTGTGTGTGTGTGTGGCGTGCGTGCGCGCGCGCGCGTGCGTGTGTGTGTGTGTGTGTGTGTGTGCTTCCCATCTGCCGCAGAGAGAAGAACCGAACAGCTGTGCGAAGATAGCGCTGACGCTGTCTGTACCATGCTGAGTTGAGGTATAGATCTTAAGCCGGATGGGTCGGTGGTGCGCCAGGTGCCCTGTGGATCTCCAGAGGACACCCCATTCTTCCGTGAGAAATCGGGTGTGACGACAGACCAGAAGACAGCCTGTCCAGGGCTACACAGCAAAGATGACAAGGTAACACAAGAAGACAATTAGCTTACTAAGTGAAGACAATTAGCTTACTCTAGAACAGTCATATTCTCATTAGGATCAAATGAAAAGAAGCTGAATGGTGTTTTACGTCGAGGTCACGCCAGGCTGACGAACACAGCAGTAAATACTGTACAGAAACATATGCATATTCCGGTCCGTTTTGTTCATAGCGACCTTTTTATCTTATGGTGTTGTAAATGGAAAACGTGTACGTTTTGATAAGGAAGTTTGTGAAAATACTATAAATGTTGTTCACATGATATATCACAGACTTCAACATAAGTTAAGGACCACTTGCAATCGGTCTGACAAATGCAACACGCGCGAAACCAAAAATGTTTCATGTGTACAGATATTTAATTGCAACCCTTGTGAATCAAATTAAAGCAATTTCATTTGGATTGCGTAATGTTTTTGCAATGATAAAGCAGTGTAAAGAGACCCAACCTGGGAAAAGAAAATCCACAAACATGTTTCTTTAATCTGTTCAAAAACGGATGTGTCCACCCCGCGCAGCAGCACAATCGAGACGGCGCTGCCTCATGGAGTTGATGGTGTTTGCGATGACGGCCTGGGGGATGTTTTCCCACTCCTGTCGCAGGACGTGCAGCAGCTGTTCCCGATTAGCTGGACGTGGGCGGTTTGCATGGACTCGCCGGCCAAGTTCTCCCCAGATGTTCTCGATTGGATTGAGATCTGGACTGTTCGCAGGCCATGCCATCCTGTGATCCCAGCTTCCTGAATGAAAGTGTTGACAGCCCTGCAGCGGTGTGGTGTGGCGTTGTCATCCTGGAGGACAGCTTGGGGTCCGATCTGCTGGAGGGTCGCTGTGACCAGAGGCTGTAAGATCTCCTGCAGGTAGCGCTGCCCATTGAGCATGCCCTCCACATGGTAGAGAGGAGTCCTGTAGTGTCGGCTGATGCCTCCCCAAACCATAATGGAGCCACCTCCAAAAGCAGCCGCCTCCTGGATAGCATCATCTTGCAGCTGCTCCTGTGGGCGCCGCCACACCCTGATGCAGCCGTCTTTGGGGCTCACCATGAAGCGCGCGATTCGTCGGTGAACAGGACATGGCCCCAATGAGCACGAGTCCACCTCAAATGGTCCTGGCACCAAGCAAGTCGGCGTGCCCTGTGACCTGCAGTCAGCATGGGCTTCTTCACCGGACGCCTGGAACGCAAGGCGGCGGCATGTAGGCGACGCCGAGTGGTCTGCCCGCTTATTGCTGTGTTGGTGGAAAGCACGCAGTTGCTGACTCAAGGCATTGGCGGTGGTGTCCTCTCCCGAAGGGCCTGTCTGCAGAGGTACCGGTCCTCACGTTGTGTGGTTTTCTTGGGACGCCCTGGGCGTGGCCGTTCCTGGACGGTGCCTGTGGTTTGATGGCGCTGTCTCAGACGGATGATGACCGAGTGTGCCACTTGCAGCCTTCTGGCCAACCATCGGACGCCTACTCCGTCCTGCAGCCAGGCGATAGCTCGGGCACGATCGAAATTTCTCAACTTTCGTCTCGCTGGCATGTTGGTGTTGTGCGTCAGAACGGGTATTCGACGGCTTTTATGGTCATTGTGGTGAGCACAACGCACTCCCATACCTTCATGCTGTCACGTGCATCAGGATTTTCACCTGTAGACAGTTCGAGTCAGTGTGCACGGATTGCTGACAAACAAGAAACAAGAGCACTTTCTGCACGCTCAAGGGGAGTCAGTGCAGCTGTTGCATGCTTGGCAGTATTTATTGAGAAGGCCTGACGACTGTCCGTTCAGAAACCTTGGCAATTACAAACCTTTATTTGATTTTTTTGAAAGCACCTAAGGCATTCTGCGGTGTGGTCCTTAACTTATGTTGAAGTCTGTATGACCAGAGAACAAGAGAAGAAAAACTTAATAAAAATCAGAACAGATTAGCTTAAGTAAGTAGATAAGATTTATTTACACAAAGTCAAAGTCAAATACCAGCACATCTGTCAACAGGAGCAAGAACTGCTTCATTGGCTTCGGAGAGGGTGACCAGGACACGTGAATGCAGCGGATCACAAGCTTCGCCAGCGTATCGTCCAAAGCAGTCTTCATACCACCTGGTTCTTTGGAGGGGCTTGGCGACTTTTGTATGGTTTAATCGTCGCCCCCCCCCCCCCCCCCCCCCCCCCCCCCCCCCCCCCAAGACTCCGTGTCTCTTTCAGTCACAGGATTCATTCACCTGGTTTACATAGTTAGTGTCCCCTTCATTTAGATTTTCAGTAGTTTCTTTATTTGACAGGTGGTTGTGTGTTCTTTCCCAAGGTTAGTGCCCCCTTCATTCACATATGAGTGTCTCTTATTTCTCGAGGTTTGGTATTGTGCTTTCTACAGCATCCTCCTTTAATATGAGCAGCATGTGTGCTCTGGGTTGTTATGTCGGTCTTCTGTGGAACAAGGATACATCACACGAGGTACCAGAGGGAACATTTTCTGGAAGGGCGTGAAAGATTGACTCAAAGCTTTGCAGCGTGTCACATGATTCAGTGATCTGGAACATGGACGCATGTTTTCAGATAAACTGGGTCTGGCTGCAGTGCTGTTGAGGAATTTTTTTTATCCTTCCGAAATGTTTCCTAGTGCGCACCTGGTACTTCCTGGCCTGAGTATCCATAAATCCACAAAAAGTCTGGCATTATAATCAGAGTCAACATGTGGATCTTTCCATAGCTATAAAAGTCTTTATTTCATAGGGTGTCGTCCGTCAAATAGTCAGCAATGTTCTCCGTTCATAGATTTAGTATCATTTAGCGTTCTTTCATGATTGTTTTTAAGGGATTAGTGTCTTTTTTTCATATGATTGTGTCCTCATTTTACAGGCTTTAGCATTCTTTCCGTTCGATGCGGTGGTGTCTTGTTTTCGTAGGGTTTAGTGTCCTCCTCTCATAGAGCTTAATGTCCTTTATACAGTTTAGTTCCCAATTTTTCAATGGTTAGTGTCTTCTTTCCCTCGAATTAAATATCTGTTCATATGGTTTGGTGTTATCTTTTTATAGGTCTTGGTGGCATAAGCTCCAAACAGAAGGGACGTCCTCGAATCAAAACAGCCATGACGTCAGTGCCCGAACTGCGCGAACGCTTCACCAGAGCCGTTGTCAAGGCCGTATAGGGACTGCCCGACAGACCGCGCTTCATCATGGTGGAACCACATCCGCGATGCACCCTACCAGTCCGCCTCGGACACCTTTGGGAGAGAGTGAGGAAGAATAAAGTCGCCTGGTTCGAAGCAGGAGTCGTGGGATGGAGCCTGCCATTGTAGCTAAGCGAGCTGCACTCAAGATCACATGAGAGAGCCCTCAGAGAACACACTAGCCGCACCCTGAAAAGCTGGCAGCAACGCCCAGCAGATGGCCGGAAAATGCGCCAATGAGTACTGGCTAAACTTGTGAAAGGGTATTCGTGTCTCCGCCGACTGCGACAGCATCCGCGCCATGTGCTAAGGCATGAACAAAGCGTTCGGCTCTAGCGCCATCAAGATCGCCCCCTCTAAAATGTACATCCGGGGATCAACGACTGCAGCAAACAGATGGAGAGATGGGCGGAGCACTACCAGGAGCTGTACTGCAGGGAAAACCCAGCCACCCACACAGCCTTCGAAAACACCACTCCCCTGCCTGCCATGGAGGAGCTTGACGCTCCACCCACCATTGAGGAACACGGCAAGGCATCGACACGCTAGCCTGTAGGAAAGGTCTGGGTAGCGACAGCATTACGCCAGAAGTCGCCAGTGCCGGCAAGAAGAGTTCTGTTCTCAAATCGCCTCCATGAGTTTCTGCTGCAGTGTTGGGAGGAGGCGACCGAACCCCAGGACATGCGCGATGCAAAAATCATCACGCTATACAAGAACAAAGGGAATAACAGCATCTGCACTATCGCGGAATATCCCTCCTCAGCATTGTTGTAAAAGCCTTCGCCCGCGTCGTCCTCAACAGGCTGCAGCTACTCGCCGAACGAGTGAACCAGAGGCACAGAGCTGCGAGGTCGACGATCGACATGTTCTTCCTGAGGCAGCTACAAAAGATGTGCCGCGTGTAGAGAGACGACCCTTGTTCATCGCCTTCATCGACCTGACCAAGGCGTTTGATTCTGTCAGTAGGTCAGGTGTCCTTCACCCTACTACATCGGATTGGATGCCCACTCAAGCTCCTGAAGATGATCACGTCCTTCCATGAGAAGATGAATGGCACTGTCCAGTACAATGGTTCATCTTCGGACCGCTTCCAATCAAGAGAAGTGTCAAACAAGGGTGCGTGCTAGCTCCGACACTCTTCGGCTCTTTTCCCTGCTACTGCGCTACGCCTTCCGACAGTCTGAACACGGCATCTTCCTCCACACTAGGAGTGACGGAAGTCTCTTCAACTTGGCACGCCTCCGAGTAAAGACGAAGGTGCGGAAAGTCCTCATCGGGGAAGACGCTCTTCGCAGAATACACCGCCCTCACTGCCCACATCAAGGAATCGCTAAACGGCCCATCACCTGTTTCGCTGATGCTTGCACCGACTTCGGCTTCTCTATCAGTTTGGAAGGAAAAAAGTAAAGAAAAAATACCATCATGGGCCAAGACGTCAGCAGTACTTCCTGCACCTCCATCGGCGA
>JADBJO010023777.1:0-10535 GCA_016801955.1 Conus betulinus | reverse complement strand
TTGTTTGATTTCAGGACTTCGTTGGGTTTTTACTTTTTTTCATTTTTTTTGTAGACCCATCTCCCCCATTGTTATGCGTTGTGGAGTGGATCACCAGCTCTATCTCACCCCTCCCTCCCTCCTTCCTTCATTCCTGCATTTTCCCCCACACCACCTCTCTGTGCCTTACCGCCTTTTCCCTGCCCCTTTTTAACCGACATTCTGACTAATCTGTTGCAGGGAACTTGGCTGTCAGTTTTTTTTTTGTAACTTCATGCCGAGGAAAATATATTTTTTTACTCCACCGACAGAACACAAGGGACTTCAAACTCGTATTCTGGAACCATGGGAACAGAGAAAAGGCAGGGAGGGGGAGGAGATTTGTTAGAAAATTCTGATATTGATTTCAGTAACGGTGCAGAAATTAGATTTTCATCGCGGGTGAGATGTTGAAATGAGGCATTATGGAAAATTATTCGTAACCATGCGAAAGCAGGATGCTAAAACCTGATGAAAGAGAGAGCGCGCGTAAAAATTCTTAACTGAATTAGGCGCATGCACACACACACACACACACACACACACACACACACACACACACACACGCACGCACACACACACACACACACACACACACACACACACACACACACCACACACACACACACACACACGCGCGCGCGCGCGCGCACGCACGCACGCACGCGCACACACACACACACACACACACACACACACACACACACACACACACACACACACACAACTCTCTCTCTCTCTCTCTCTCTGTCTCTCTGTCTCGCACACGTACACGCACGCACACACGCACAAAACACGATCTCCCAACAAACATCCCCCCCCCCCCCCCTTACCAACACACATTTGCGCTCTCTATCTTTTTGTTTTACAAGCGTAGAGATTGAGAGCACACGCATAGGTAAAAAAATAATTAGTTTGGTTAAAACGAAAGAAGCGCACAAACATAAAACAAAATTTTGTATTGAAGAGGTACTTATTTGCCCAAGAATTCACTTCATAAAAAATATTTGTTTACATCAACAGGGGCAAAGAACTCCTGCACCAAAGGCCGTGGAAAACAGAGCAGGACGAGTGAGCTCGATGAATGCAGCCTAGCACTAGGATAGTTGGCACGGTGGTCTTATACTTGGATCTTTTTCTCTTTTTTTTTTTTTTCCTTTCCTTCCTTCTCCTGCGCTTCTCCAGTACAGCTCCAGTTTCTTCATATTGTTTCGTAGACCTAGAATCTTGTTTTTAAAGAGTTCAGTATCTGGTTCTGTGGAGAGGTTCACCGTGTGCTTTTCAAATAGTTTGCCTTCATTTCCTGAGGATTCAGTGTCTTCTTCCTTCAGTGTTTTTTTCCCAGTTGTTTTGTCTCCTTCATTAAATTGGCTTAGTGTCCCTCTTTTTCAGGGTCTGTAATCTTGATTCACAAAATTCAGAGATTTCTCTTTTGTTCGTCTTTCTAGCGTTTAGTGTCGGTCGTTCATATGCTTTGTATAGTTGCTCGGGGTTTCTTCTGTCAGTGTTCTGTGGTACAAGGACACAAAGCAGGGGGTACCAGAGGAAATATTTTCTGGAAGAGCATGAATGGTTGACTCCGCTACGTAGCAGGTCTCCTATTTCAGGGATCTGGAACATGGACGCATGTTTTCAGATCATCTGGGACTGAGCTGCAGAAGTGTTGAAAGACCGTAGAGCTCTCTTCCAGTAATATTCCCTAGTGCGCACCTGGTACCTCCTGATCCGAGTGCCCTTTAATACACAGAACCTCTGTGGCAACGTTAACATGTGTTAACACGTTAACACTGAGGCACTCGCTCACCAGGGTCTGTACGAAGAGAGGGAATCGCAGTTCTGGCGACTTCAGAGAGCAAGTGGATCCTTTCATATGTTCTGCTGCTGCCCTTCTTAAAGAACGATTTGATGCCATATTTAAAATGTTTAGTGTTTTTTTTTTTCATGGGCATTCATATGCTCTTGTTTAATGTTCTTTTCAAGGGGTGGAGTATCATCTTTTTTAAGTAGCGAGTGTTGTCCTGGACGGCCTTTCCTCTGTTCACAGACTTTACTGTGTGTTCTCTTCCCCCCAAAGGTTTAGTCTCCTCCTTTCATGGCAATTGGCTATACTTTTGCTTTTTTTCATTTTTTGTAGGGGGCTTAGCGTCGTCTTTCCCAGAGGTTTAGACGCCCTTTCATATGGTATTTTCTTGGGGCTTAGTTTCGCCTTTGACAAGGTTTAGAGGAGTCCTCCTTTTCTGTGGTTTAGTGTCCTTTTTTTTAAGGTTTTAATGGTCTCAATTTACAGTTTTCCTCTTTAAGTTTAAAATCTTTCTTCTACAGGGCTTAAAATCCGTTTTTGTCATGTTTAATTTCCTCCTCTCTTCGTTGGTTCTAGTGTCCACCTGTCATATAGTTTTAGTGTAACTGGCCAGTGGAGGAGACGGCACAGCATGTCTTACAAGAATGCCCAAGCCACGCCGACTTGAGAGACGGTGCCGGACCAGAGATTATGTGGGTGCCTTGGGGTTCTCCAGAGGACGCCCCAATTCCTCTGACGGGTCTGCCAGTGAGACGGCGACCAAGAAGAATCGTCGTGGGCTTCAAACTGGGATCAAATGATAAGGGATGGAAGAAAATGCAACGTTGAAAAACCGGTCAGTTTCAAGAGCGGTGCAAGAAACATTTTACAGATATGAACGGGTGTAAAAATGGGGAAATTGCTTGGCTCCAAGCTTCCATTTACCTCTTTGTTTCTGTTGAGAGCCCGTCGGCACTCTTGTATTTCACAATTTTTTTTTTGTAAAATGGGTGACTAATTTTTCAAGGGAACCCCGATAACATGCTTTCCTCTCCTCCCCCCTCCCGCCCCCCCCATCTCTTCCCCTTGCTGCCCCCTCTCCTTGAATCTGCCTCACTACTAACATGTGCATGCATGTACACGCACGCGCGCACTTACGCGCACTTACGCGCACACGCACGCATACACACACACACACACACACACACACACACACACACACACACACACACACACACACACACACACACACGCACACACACTACGAAGCAGGTCTGCATGAACATCCTTCTGTACACAAAATACCGCTCCAGTCATGCAACCAAAGTCCCCCCATTGACTTGACCATTGCGATGACTGAGGCACTCTCGCCCCCACCAGGGTCTCTGTACGTAGAGAGGGAATCGCAGTTCTGGCGACTTCAGAGAGCAAGTTGCAGAATTTGCTGAAATGTGTTTTTGTAATGATCATCAAAGATGATGAGAATCACGAGTGTCATTGAGATTATTCTTGTCTTAGACTCCAACACAGGGGGATGTTTGATAGTAATTGGTGGCATCTACCAATCTTAGAAAGGTTGAGCTACACATGTAGAACTGCTCAGTAGGTTTGATATGACAAAATAAAAGCACTGTTTACTTGTGTTCTCTTCGTGTGAAATGAACCTATGACTGTGCTTTCAGACATTCCATTCGGACCCATAGCACTCTCAACTTTGGACAGGAACCGACCGAAGCCTCCCACAAATAAAGGCCGCTGATGGGATTCGACCGTCCAGTCCGTAGCCGTACGTCCGAGACGCTAACTGCTGCACTATGATGACGGGTCGGTTACCTGAAGGTTTTTTAAAGATTTTTTTTTTAGGATTTTCTCCTTGAAAGTAGTTACTAGAGGCGAAGAGATATACAACGACACGTGCATATCCACTATATAAACTTTCGAGACCAGTTTATCCTAAACATTAAAACAAAATATCGAAATCAATTGAACATCTCCAACCGTACGCAAACAAAAAACATATACATTATCTGAATTTTGCATCCCCATTGTCAGTTCTGTCTCGTCAGATCAAAGATTTTTTTTAAAACATCTTATAGTCTTGGTAGGGTGTTATTTTTTTTTTTTTTTTCTCTAAAAAACGGGCATAATTGTGTTTCGTCGCCACTGCAGATTTGACAAAAATACTGTATATTTCAGGACTGCTTGAACAGCGACGCATGTGCCGAAAAGGTCGGTAAAGGATTGGTTCAGCAATTGGACTGGAAATATTACGTCGGTCGACATGGCATCTTGTTCATTGGCGTTCATCGGTTTTCAAGAGACACGCAATTCGTAGTGAGGTAGGAAAGACCGTGTTGAACACGAGGGTCAGCTCTCTCTCTCTCTCTCTCTCTCTCTCTCTCTCTCTCTCTCTCTCTCTCTCTCTCTCTCTGCAAACACACAAGCGCGCGCACATACACACATGCACGCACACACACACACACACACACACACACACACACGCACACACACACACGCACACACACACACACACACACACACACACACACACACACACACACACACACACACACTGTTTTTCAACCAACAAAAACAAATGCATTAAAACTGCTCTGAGACCGTTGGAGAAGAAAAAAGAGGTTAAGTATACTGAGATCCTGATAACAGTTGCAAGAACAGTGCTCAGATAAGACTCGTGGTTAGAGGAGTAAAGGAAGAGGCAGTGGGGGATAAGGTTGGAGGCGGGATGGATGTCGAACATTTTTGTGTTTCGTTTCGCATCCACGCAGCGTATGCATGTGTCGATTTCATCCCTTGGCTTACAGTATTACGAATTCTATGAATATACCACTGAAACAGATTTTTCAAAGATGACCCTATTCCCCCCGAGCTTGAACTGGAAACGAATGCCCTACTATCCTCTCGCCTAAACACTCTGTAACGCATATAAACACATAGCGTGCGCGCGCGCGCGCACACACAAAAAGGTGAGAGGTTGAAAAACTTGATATTTTCATGTTATTTTGATGAAGTCACTGGTTTACCATGCGTTGCTAAATGTTCTTACACCGAAAATTCAGTCGACCACTTCGTTGATAGCAATCTGTCTTAAGCTATGTAAAACTGAAAATGGAGCGTAAAAGGATACTGCACTATTTTTTTCTAATGCAATATTGTTGAAACCTTTTATAACTATATAAATAAATCGTATTACCTAAATATTGTTAAAATGCGAGATAACAGAACGCAGATACTTTGTAAAATCAAAATCAATCGCTGAAATTTTAGTGAGTCAGAATCGTTTGCGCAGAATAGTCAAATGTTCACAGAAAAAAATATCGATGCTTTTTTTGTCACCAGGGGCAAGGCACTCGAGCATCAACGACCGTGGAAAAACGGGAGCAGCAAGACTCAACTCGGGGAAGAAGGCAAACAGAATACAAGGAGAGTGGTGGCGAGCTTTTATTTACTTTTTTTTTTTTTTTGCCTATCTTCTTAGCCATTTCAGTGGCATTGCACCCACACCGCTCAGTCCGACACGGACGCAGCAGCCCTGTCTGGCCCGCAGCATCCCTGGCACCGGCAATCCACAGGGAGTAATCACTGTCATGCTGTCAGGTGGCAACCCATAGGAGAAGACGCTGCACTGCTGCCGGGTCACTTCGGTGGTGCTCAGTGGCGCCTGTGCTGATCCAGCATACGCAGGACCCCACCTCTAAGCCCCCTATGGACGACAATTGCTTAGTCGTGGAGCCGGCTTCAGTGAGCTCTCCCTCCGGAGGGCGCCACCACGTCCGTCCAACGACAGCCCCCATGGACTCGCCGTTACCTGTGACCCCGTCGGAATCAAACCAAGGCCACAGACGTGGAGAGGACATCGAAACTGAGGTCACCATGAGAGTAGGGCATGAAGGGCCACAGACTTTGAGACTTTTTTTTTTTTTTTTGTAAATACTGATCGATGAGAATGAGGATGATACAGAGGATGTTACGGATTTCCATTCCGGTCTGAGACTTCATGGCAGGGCTGTATTCTATGCTATTTTTATAATATATCCCGGCGTCAACGAGACCTGAGCTATAGACGCCTGCAGTGTTGGTCAGGATGTTTGAGCGCATCCATTAAGTGGATGAAACGCGACTGTGTGGTCCCAGTCTTTCCAACTGAGCTCGTAGCAAACTCAACTCTGGGTAGGAGTCGGTCGAGTCGAGACATACAAATCCCACCTGACTCTGATGGGAATCAAACCCCCCGACCTCCCAGCCGGGAGTCCGCGACGCTAACCACTTGGCCACGGCGGCTGGTTACTTTTCTTTTATCCGACACACTCCAAGTGTTGTGCAGGGTCAAAATGTTCTTACGTAGTGTTTAGTTCGTCGTGGTTCTTTGGACGTCATGGACGTGTTCTTTCAGATGGTTTGCATAAAAATCAACAACATTGGTAATTCAATTCAACCGGGTTCCGACTGCTCGTTTTAGTAGATGATTTTTGCCCTCTGTGCAACTGGAAGCTTGAACCCCAGTGTTCAGCTCAAGCTCCAGCTTTGTGTAAAAAAAATACATTTGTGGGCAGAAGAAAATGGCTTTACCTTTTCTGCTACTAAGATCCTGTGCATTCATTTTCATAATTTTCTGCAGTTCTTTGCTGATCCTGAAATCCAAAGTAGGGAAATCTCCCATTTCACCTGTAAAGGCAGCCACATTTCTGGGAGTTATTTTCGATCAAAAGCTAGACTTCCTTAGTCACATTAAACACTTAAAAAACTCGCCAGAAAGCTTTGAACATTCTGCAGGTCGTAGCATAAACTGACTGGCACGCTGATAAGAAAACTTTGCTGCACCTCTACAGAGCCTTGTTCCGTTCTAAACTGGACTATGGATGTGTTGTAGAGGGGCTCTGTGAAACCCTCTTGTCTGAAACTCTTGGATCCTATTCATCATCAAGGGCTTCTCTCTTGGAGCATTCCGCACCACCCCAGTGTACAGCCTGTATGCAGAGGCAGGTGAACCCTCACTATCCAACCGCAGGCTGACACCATCCTTAAAATACTATCTCAGATTGTTCTCTGAATGGGAAAACCCTGCTTGTGACTGCGTTTTTAATCATCCCTCATTTTCAAAGAAAATTTGAAGAAAATCCCAACTGTATTCCTCAGTTTGGACTTCGTATGCAGCCCCACGCGCAGAATGCAGGTCTTGATCTGTGAATTGTCCGACTTCTCCAAATTTCCAGATAAGTCTCCATGGACCTTTTTCACATCAGAAACACTCTTTGATGCTGCTGCTTTTCGCAAAGAATTCGCCAGTCGTCAGGCATACAAGCATTGTTTGCCGATCTCTGTACAAAATTCCCATCCTTTCAGAAAATGTTTACTGATGGTTCAGAAGTCCGATGATGGAGTGACTTTTGCAGCCTGTTGCTCAAGTGTTCTGTTTTCAGATATTATCAAAGCATATTCCGTCAGATAGTTCTGTTTACTCTACTGAAATTAACGGCTTTGGTTCTAGCGCTGAAAATAATTTCTCAATCTGTAAAACAAGGACATTCTGGTTTTGTCTGATTCGCTGTCAGCTTTGGTAGTCATAGCTGGCCGTAACCTCCATCATCCTGAACTTGAAAACTCTCTTGAACTTTTCATCTCTTTGAAAGCGAAAGGTCACAACATTGTTCTAACTTGGGTTCCCAGTCATGTTGGCATTCGGGGAAATGAAGTGGCGATCGTTGGGCCAGGAATGCCACAACGATGAAACTGTCCAACATACCCATCCCCTACTCAGATTTTGAAACCAAAGGTTTTCAAATCTGGCCATTCGTTTGTAACTCATTCGTTTCTTTTCAAGAGCGAAGAAGCTCCATGGTGCATTCCATGTTATGTACCATTCACAGTTAAACATATTCTTTTTAGAGTGTTAAGACTTGCATAATGTGAGATATAAGCATTTTACAAGCAGACTCCATGAAAACCTTGTTCAGAGATATCCCATCTCATGTAAAAAGAGATCAACATTTTTCATTTGATCTCAGATTTTACAGAAGAAAGATTTTTTAACATTTCCGGTGTGTTTTTAGAAGGTGTATTTTAAAGGGCTGTGTGAATGACTTCAACGCAGTGACAGCCCTGATGGGGCACTTTGCGGTCGGCTGGGCTATAAGCAACATTACCCTACCTTTCAGATGGTTTGTTATTTTTTGTTTCGTTTTTTTTTTTTTCCCAAAGAATTCGGGGTCTCTCTTCGTTCACAGGTTCGCCTTTTTCCAGGTAGGGTGCCTTCTGCATACAAAGGGTTTGATGTCATCTTTACCTAGCTAGTGTTTTCTTCCTTCACAGGTTTTAGAGTATTCTTTCCTTGCTTCAGTGTCTCCTTCATTCACGTATTTATGTGGCTTCTCTCTTCTTGGGGCTTAGTCTTCTATTCTAGGTGTCGGTGTCGATTTTTCATATGGCCAAGAAGATAGGACAGCTTCCTATGTCGGTGTTCTGGGGAACAAGGATACAAAACGGGGGGAGTACCAGAGGGAGTATTTTTTGGAAAGGCATGAAAGGCTGACTCGAGCTATGGAGCATGGATTGTGAATCAAGGGATCTGGAGCATGGACGCATGCTTTTTTAGATCATTTTGGTTCGGGCTGCAGAGCTCTTGAGAAAGTCTTTAATCCTCTTCCTGAAGTATTTCCTAGTGCGCACCTGGTACTCCTGACTTGAGTGTCCCTTCTCCACAGAAAACCTGACATGGTAATTATTCAGCATGTGAATCCTCTCGTAGGGTTTGCATTTTGAAAATAATTCTTAGCGAGTTTCAAATTCTTAAGTGAGTCCGCCAAAAAAACAAGGACAAACAAATCGAGACAATTTTACTTTCCTATTTTTGCGGGAGCTGGTGGTCACCTTTTAAATAGTGCAAGTATTCTCGACCTCCTGTGGTAGCATTTTGGTGTCCTCTCCTTTGGTGTTCTTTCATAGGCTTTAGTGTCGTTTTCAAGTGGCTAGTGTAGTCGTTCTAGGTGGTTAAATTTCCCCTTTTAAACAGTTGTAGTGTTTTCACTCCATGGATATAGCATCTTTCTTTCAAAAGTTTTAGTGTTCTCGTTTCCTACAGTTATGGACTTCTTTTATCAGTTTATTGTCTTGTTTTTTTGATAGGTTTTAGTGCCTTATCTCAAAGGGCTTGTCGAAACAGCTGCTAAGTGCCATAAAACTAGTAGAGGGAACCGGGTGACTCCCCATAAATAGTTGAGTACGTCCAAGGGAGTCATTAGATGCCTGGATCCTGGAGGCGTCTGGAGACAGATAAAAAATTGAACTTGCATCCCAAGGCGTAATTAACGTGCGTCGGGTTACAGTTCGCAAAGGAAGAGAAAGAACACAACACTCCCGTCTAATGTATAAGCTTGAAATCGATGGCCTTTTGGTCCGTCTGGAAACCACCATCTACAACGCGTTCATGAATAAGCATCATGACAACATTGTGGTTGCTATCTTTCTTGATCTGGAAAAAGCGTGTGATGCTGCTTGGAAATCTGAAATTCTTATAGACCTTCATAAACTTGGTTTTCATGGTCATCTGTTTTTATTCCTTCAAAACTTTTTGGCTAATCGGCAGTTCCAAGTCCGATTGGCACCCACGCTGTCTGACATCTATGGACAGGAGTTGTGTGTACCTCAAGGGAGCATTTTCCCACCGGCTCTGTTCAGTATCAAAATTAACGACATTGTCAGTTAAGTAAACCGGGGTTCCGAGTCCTCTCTGTGTGTTGATGACTTGGCACTCTGTGCAGTTGGAGCCTCATATGTCGGCGTTCAGCGTCGCCTCTGAATTTGTGTGGACAAGATTCGACAGTGGGCCGAGGGGGAAAACGGGTTTACCTTTTTAAACACCAAACACAGTGTATCCATTTTCACAGTTTTCGTCGGTTTTTTGCCGATCCTGAAATTCGTCTGGATAAATCCACCATTCCAGCTGTGAAAGAAGCCAAATTTCTGGGTATTATCTTTCATCCAAAACTGAACTTCAAATGTCACATCCAACACTTAAAAACTGCCTGTTTGAAAGCACTGAACACTCGGAGAGTTCTAGCACACATGGATTGGGTCGCTGATAAAACTCTTCTCCCTTTTGACAGGGCTCTGATCCGCTCCAGACTGGACTATGGATGTGTAGTCTAAGGCTCGGCCAGACCATCCTACCAGAAAAGTCCAGGTGCCATCCACCATCAAGGGCTTCGACTCTGCATTCCGCACCACTCCTGTTTACAGCGTTCCGCACCACCTCTGTTTATAGCATGCACGCTGAGGCAGGAGAACAATCCTGGAACCGTTGGCTGAAACTTGCTTTAAACTGCACGTTGAATCTCTTTTCTGAACCCCCAAACCCTGTATATGACAGTGTTTTAGACCAAAGGTGCAAAAAATTTGACGACCATCCCAGTTCCATTCACCCTTGGGAATTCGTATGCTTCTTCAATTGAACAGTGCAGATACAGACCTTCGAACCATGTGTGATATATCCAGTTTTCGTGATGACCCACCATGGACTTCTTTCACTCCCGAGATCCGGTTTGATTTAACCTCGTACCATAAAGATCCCACTAGCTCTGTGGCGTACAAGCCCTATTTCGCCGAACTATGTTTGAAGTTTCCATCCTCAGGAAGAATTTTCACAGCCCGGTTCCAAATTTGAGGAGGGGGTTGCCTCAGAGATGTTCTAAACACATTCCCACTGGCAGCTCCATTTACA
>JADBJO010023776.1:0-26080 GCA_016801955.1 Conus betulinus | reverse complement strand
ATTTTTATTTCCTCTCTCTGCCCTCCTCTCTCTCCTCATCCTCCTGTTCACACACCACCACACCACACACACACACACACACACACCACACACACATACACACCCACAACAACACACACACACACGGAAACGACACGCACAACACGCAAAGGCAAATCGCGCGTGCGCGAACACACACGCACGAGCAACAAGTCACCCTGGCCGATAACACAAGGGATGCATACCAGAATTTCGAACAGGTGTATGTCTTAATGCCAACACAATCAACAGCGCCTCCAGAGACATAAAGTCAGCTGGCCACTTTCGTACCCTTTTCCAGTTGGCAGAGCTCCAGATCGTAACCCATCAATTAATGCAGCTCAGCATGAAACGGTCTACCCCGTTTACAGATTGGGAAATCCCCTCCCTCAGCGACACCATTACAGTAAGCTTGAGGAGTAGGACTAAGAACACTTACTGCCCTTTTACAGGGACAAGACTCATGAGACACCAGGTAATAGTCAAGCTATACTAGGAAACTTTGCCCTTTACAGTTGGAATACCTAATCAGAACCATCAATACAGCTCAGGCTAGACACCGTCTCCCTAGCCATGATTCTTCCTTCTGCCAATTTACAGGTGGAATACCTCCCTCCAGATCCATACACACTTACAGTCAGCCCGAGACACTTATGCACGTTACGGGAGAAAAATACCTCCCTCAGACACTCATACAGGTCTTCAGCATAGGAAACTTCTGCCCTTTTACAGTTGTTGGAATATCATGCCATCTTCCTGTCCACACCCACTAGTTGATCCCTTGCAAATGACGGTGTATTCGTGTCACGCGCCCATATCCCCAATAATATAATATAGGCAACCATACATACATTACACATACACATAACCGCTCGTGCATCGAGCGGCTCGAGCACGTGCAGGGTTTGCCTCTTGTGTGGATGGTTGTCGGTGTGTGTGTGTGTGTGTGTGTGTGTGCTGTGTGTGTGTGTGGTGTGTTGGTGTGTGTGGGTGTGTGCAATGCGTGCGTAAGTGGTGGACCGTGCGCGCGCAGCGGTGTGTGATGGTTTGGCCTGTGTGTGTGTGTGTGTGGTGTAGTGTGTGGGTGTGTATATAATTGTAGTAGATATAAGATATATAATATCATATATATGTTATTATATATATATATATATAATATGTGTGGTTGTGTGTGTGTGTGTGTGTGTGTTGTGTGTGGTGTGTGTGTGTTGTGTGTATGTGTGGTTATCGATGTTCTATCATATATATAATAATATAGAATATATAGATAGAGAGATATTAGAGATATAGAATTTAGATAAGATAGATGATATATATAGAGAGTAGAGATAGAGCTATGATAGGATAGATTATATATATCGAATTCTCGATTTACACACACACACGACACACCACCACACAAAAACACACCACACACACACACACCAAACACACACACAACATATATATATATATATACTATATATATTAGATTATATATATTATATACTATATATCTAACTATTTTAATATATAATATATATATAGATGTATGTGGTGTGATGGCAGTGTGGTGTGTGTGTTGTGTGAGTGAGCTGGGTGTGTGTGTGGGTGTGTGTGGTGTGTGTGTGTGTGTTGTGGTGGTTGTCTATCTACATATCTATCATCTATATATATATATTTCTCATTATATATAGATATAGATATATATATAGATAGAGATATATTATTTTTATATATATATATACTATATTATCTATAATATCGGATTCAATTTACACACACACACACACACACACACAACACACTCACAAACAACACACCTTACACAACACACACACCACCAACAAACAACACACACAACACAAACACACAAACACAAAATCAACACACATATAATAATGATATAATATAATATATATATATATATATATATATACTATATCATATATAGATATATATATATATATAAAAATAGTATTATCGTATGTATGTGTGTGTGTGCAGTGTGTGTGTGTGTAGTGGGTGTGTGTGTGTGTGCTGTGTGGGTGTGTGTGTGTGGGTGGGGTGTTGTTGTCCTGTGGTGTAAAATATAGAATTTCAGATCATAGATATATGTTGCATGCGTGCACGTGCGTGAAGGTGTGCTTGCGTGAGCGTGAGCTGCGTGTGTGCGTGTGTGTTGTGTGGGTGTGGTGGTGTCTGTGTGTGGTGTGTGTGGTGTGTGGTGTGTGTGTGGGGGTGCTATAGCGGATAAGGAAACAATAGCATACGTTTCTTGTGATCTGCCGACATTGCAGGAGAGAGGGTACATCATTTCCACCGACCACACGGTGACAACATAATGACACAATTGTTAGAGAAGACGTTCACACAACCACACACGACAACACACACACACACACACACCACAACACACACACACACACACACACACAACACACAACCATACGCGCGCCAGCGCGCATCCACACACAACACGCTCGCGCTTGCGCGTACACAACACACACACGGGATACGTACCACCCACACACACAGCACACACACACACATCACACACACAACACACACACACAACACACACACACACACACCACACACAACACACTCACGCCATCACGTGCACACACAAACACATAAAACTCACACGGCACCGACACATACTACCACAAACGCTCGCACACACACACACACACATACACACAACGTATACACAAACCCGCGCGCGCCCACACACACACTCACACACACAGCACACACACCACACCCACACACACACACCAACACATACAGTGGGCGCGCACGCGCACCACACATCACACACCACACACCACACACACACACACACACACACACCCACACAACACCACACAGCAACCACCCACACCACTACACACACCTACGTGTGTGGTGCCCGAGCGGCTATCTCCCTGCAGGGAGGGTCTCCGCCTCTTCCCCTTCCTACATCCGCCACCGCCACTTTCCTCTCCAGAATCTGCTTATGAAGGCCAATACCCAGAACGCGCAGTAACTTTAACTATCCCATCACACCCCCACCCCCCATCTACCCTCTTATTTATCCTCCCAACTCTCTCCCCCATCGTCCGTCTCTACCACTACTACCCATAATCACCATCAGCTCTTCTCTCGCTCTCTCTCAGATCTCTCTTCCTCTCTGATCTCCTCTCGCTCGCCGTCCTTTCTCATATCCTTGCCTTTCTGTCTCTTTCCTCTGCTGTACGGGCATCTGTCTCTGTCTGTATGTCTGTCGGTTGCCGGCTCTCTTCTCTCTATCGCTTTCTACTCTCCTCTTATGCTTCGTCTCTCTCTCTCTCTCTATCTCGTACTCTATCTCTCGATGGGGACGGGGTGAGGATGAAGTATGAGCGGTTGGGTATGGGGGTGTGTCGTCGGTGTGTCCTTTGTCTTTCTTCTATATCTATAGCTATATCCTAGAACTCTCTCTATCTATCTATCGCTCTTCTCTGTGAGGGCCCCCTCCTGGGAGGGGGGGATATGGGGGGTGTATCTGACTTGTTGTCTCTCTCTCTCTCTTCTCTTCCTCTCTCTCTCTCTTCCACGCGTAGGCCGCTTCCGCCCCCCCCCCCCCCCCCCCCCCCCCCACCCCCCCACCCCCCCACCCCCCCCCCCCCCCCCCCCCCCCCCCCCACCCCACCCCTGTAGTTGAGGGCGGCGAAGGGCAAGAACTTTGACACTCAGGGCTGGAACTCTCTTCCGTCCAATTAGACAAATGCTTTGATCGCAGCTCCAGCAGTGTGGAACCGCCCCCCTCCCTCTCTCCCCCTCCTCCCCCCCGCCTACCCTCACCGCTCCCACCCCACCCGCATCCCTGCCTTACCCTCTCTCGCCTTCAATTCGGACGGTTCATTCTCTCCCAGACAAAAGGAGCAGCGTCTGTGAGCAGTGAGTGGGATGAAGGTGGAAGAGTTAGGGGATAATGGGGGAAGGAGAAGTGTTAAATAGAGAGGTGCGAAGAGATGATGATGATGATGATGATGATGATGATGATGATGATGATGGGGGTGCTTTATATGCGGTCTGTGTGGTGTGTGTGTGTGTGTGTGTGGGTGTGGTGTGGTGTGTGTGTGTGTGTGTGTGTGTGTGTGTGTGTGTGAGAGGGACGTTGTTTTTGCATGAAGGTCAGTCTCTCTGCCACCACCTTCTCCCATACTTCTCCCTTCTTTCTCATCCTTCAGGATGAAGCCAGCCAGTAGCCCAAACGTTGTCCCATGCACCATGTCGCACACTCATGCATTCCTCTGTTCGCATCCCGTGTCGCCAAAGTCACTCACGTTTCTCTCATGCATCCATATCGCATTCACACGAATGTTTCTTTTGCGCATCCCATGTCGCAAAGTCGTGCTTAAACATTGTTTTTTCAATTCTTTCTTTATCTTTTCTTACATCCTCTTTTCTTTCATGATCCTCCGATCTCTGGTTTATCTACTTTTCTTCTTCTTCTTCTTCTCCCTTTCTTGTTCTTGTTCTTGTTCGTTTTCTTCTCTTCTTCTTATTATTTCTTCTTCTTCTTCTTCTTCTTTTCTTCTTATCTTCTTCTTCATTTACATTTGTTTTAGTTGTTTCTTTGGGTTTTTTTTTTCTCTTCTTCTTTTCCGATCTCTATTTTGCCTCGTTTTCTTGTCTCTTTTTTCATTCGATTTTTCTTTTAGCTTGTGTGTTCTTCCTTTTTGGTGTCCATTCTTTTTCCCCTTCCTTTATAAGTATATTTTGCTCTTATTCTTATTTCGTTCATCTTTCTCCTGTTCCTCCCGTTTCTTCTCCACCCATTTCATTTCAATGTTTTCCCTCCCCTTCTTGTTAGTTCTTGTGTCGTTCCGTCCATGTTTTCACTGTCTTCCCTCCTCTTGTTAGTTCTTGTCGTCCTTCCCCTTTATTTCACTGTTTTCCCTCCTGGTGTTAGTTCTTGTCGTCCTTCCCCTTTATTCACTGTCTTCCCTCCCTGGTGTTAGTTCTTGTCGTCCTTCCCCTTTATTTCACTGTCCCTCCACTGGTGTTAGTTCTTCGTCACTTCCCTTTCCCTTTATTTCACTGTTTTCCCTCCCTGTTGTTAGTTCTCTTGTCGTCCTTCCCCTTTATTTCACTGTTTTCCCTCCCTGTTTCACTTAGTCTTGTCGTCCTTCCCCTTTATTTTTCACTGTTTTCCCTCCCTGTTGTTAGTTCTTGTCGTCCTTCCCCTTTATTTCACTGTTTCCCCTCCCTGTTGTTAGTTCTTGTCGCCCTTCATTACACACATGAAACAGAGGAAATGTGGGAATAAAACACGCACACACACACACACACACACACACCACAACACATGTCACACACACACGCACACAAACACACACACACGCACGCACGCACGCACGCACGCACGCACGCACGCACGCAACACACACACGCAACACATGCATACTCACATATACACACGCGCACATACGCGCAACACACCACGCGCGCGCGCGCGCGCGCGCACACACACACACAACACACACACACACACACCACACACACACACACAATACGTACTCACATATACACACGCGCAAATACACACACACACACACACACACAACACACACACACACAACACACGCACGCACGACACACGACGCACGCACGCACGCACGCACGCACGCAAAGCACGCAACACGCACACACACACACACACCACAACACACACACACCACACACACACACACAAACACACACACACACCACACAAAGGACACACCACACACCACAGATAGAAATAAAGAGAGAGAGAGAGGAGAGAGATGGAGAGAGGAGGAGACAGGGAGAGTGAGAGAGACCCAAAGAGCGGAGGCCGAGAGTGAGCGAGAGACGGAGAGAGAGGACACAGGAAGAGAGAGAGAGAGAGAGAGAGGAGGAGAGAGAGAAGACGCTCGAGAGAGAGAGAGGTTTTGTCGAGACCGAGAGAGAGAGAGACGAAAGAGGTAAGAGGAGAGACGAGGAGAATCAATGGATGGGATGAGAAGGAACGAAATGAGGAGAGTCGAAGGAGAGGACGAACACGAGTACTTCGACGGAGATGAGCCCTAACATAGGAGAGAGGAGAGAGTAGATGAGGAGTGTGTGTGGGGGAGGCGTGGGAGGGTGTGGGGTGTGGGTGTTCATGATGTGAGTGAGGATGATGTGGGGGTTCGAGAGTAGGGCTGAGGGAACAGAAGATGCGATGAGAGTGAGGGAGGAGAGAGACGAGAAGGAGATCTTGTTGTATTTGACAGACGTTGAAGCATGAAAGTCTCTCTTGTACCAACTTCCTCGACAGACTCTCCTGCTAAGCCGTTACCGGAAGTCATGTGGCAACGTCAATCGATGAATAACAAACAACTAAATGCAGTGCTCTGCCGCATCAAACGAACGCGCAAAAAAGCAACACGTTTCTCTTCATATTCAAACGGTGCATTCAACAGATAGTTAGTATTGGCACCCATGTTGACAAAGTCATGTTAAACATGCAATTAAAACCAGAGGCGTCGTGATGAGTATGCTTAGGTCACTCATTCAGATGTAAATATTTTGATCTGATTAATAGAACTACTAGCTAAAACCAACAAAATTTATCGGGAGAGCAACGGTACTTTAACTAGACTATAATTAAACCAACAAAACAATCGTCTGAGCGACATCGGGAGAGCAACGTGGACTTTACAAACAGACTAACAAATTAAACCAGGCAAGCAATCAGCAGAGCACAAGCCTATGGTCAAATTTGAACGGATCCACGAGCTGTGCTTTTCATCCGGATCCGCGGCGACTGCTTTGCATTAGAAATTTATGCCTTCATCCTTGGGCCCATGTTTCATCTCCCATCAAGTTTGGTTTTTGCGTAATGGTACTGACAGACGTGACCGACAGACCAAATAAACAGAGGGAATAATGAGGCATAAAACTGTCGCGAAACAAACAAGAAATATGGAAAGGACAAACGCAGCACAAGGAATAGCTAGGCGTCCGCGCCAAATGTTTGAAAGTCATCACTTATCATTCACTCGCCAGAGTACAATAACGTAACTAACAAGTTATAAAAATCAGTGTCACTAGGATGGGAAACAAGGAGCAAAAAATGCGCGAATGAAAGCTAGGTGACAGAACAGAAACATAAAGAAAAGACGACATAAACGACACTTTTTGTTTTTGTTTTTTTTTAAGTCAGATTTCACACACACACACACAACACACAACACACACACACAAACACACGCAAGAAGACACAGCAAGACAACACCCACACACACATGGTGACAACACACACACACACCCACACACACACAAAACACAATACACAACACACAACACACACACACACACACAAAGATGAGAGAGAGAGAGAGTTGGAGAGAGAGGAAGAGAGCGCGAGGAGAGAGAGATTGTTTATCTTGACGATGAAAGACTCGGTCGACCGATGTAAGCCGGGACCTTCTCATGACAATCAATCCAATGAATAAAAAAAAAAAGGATGAAGTCTCGTCCGTAAACGACTGCAGCCCGCACACAAATACTTCAAGGACGAGGGGATCCCTAAATAAGTAGTTTCACTGAGAGAGCATGGTTATCGAGTGCATAAAACCAGGCGTGTGGTATGCTGAGGTCCGCTCATTAGGAGTTAAATTTTTGATCTCGACTTTAATAGAATACTAGTAAACCCAACAAACAATCGGGAGGAGCAACTGGACTTATAGGATACTAAAGTTAAAAAAACGAAACAATCGGGAGGGCAACGGTACTTTAATAGA
Organism: Conus betulinus; assembly: GCA_016801955.1. Lineage (NCBI taxonomy): Eukaryota > Metazoa > Mollusca > Gastropoda > Neogastropoda > Conidae > Conus > Conus betulinus. The sequence continues at coordinate 18,302 of JADBJO010023776.1, read as the reverse complement.
CTACTAATTAAACCAAAAAAACAATCGGGAGGAACTGGACTTTAACAGACTACAAATGAAACCAGAACCACTTAGCATGAGCACAGGCCTATGTCAAATTTGAACGGATCCGACGATAGCTGTGCTTTCACCGGAAGAAACGACGGAATGCTTGCATTAGAATGGAGTGCTTCAACTTGGGCCATGACATCCATCAGATTCATGTTTGGTTTTGGTAATGGTACTGACAGACGGACAGACAGACAAATACACGAGGGAGATAATGAGGATAACTGAAAAGCGAAAAGAAATTGAAAGGACAACGCCAGCAAGAAGATAGTAGCGTCGCGCAAAACGCTTGAAGATATCACTTATGGAGACCAATCGCCAGGCAGGACAATAACGTAACTAACGAAGTTATAAAAGCTCCCAGTGTCAGCGTAGGATGGGGAATAAAAGCACGGGGAATGATTTCACACACTGCACCCGCTTGAAGCTATTGGGCAGACACGATCCAGAAGACGCCATTGACGTTGATTTTCAAACGTTCTTCTTTCTTTTTTTTTCCATAGTCAGATTTCATAGAAAAGAGGAGTTCTTTCACAACACTCTGCGCGCGTCAGGAAACTGTGGGGAACCGGTGTCCTGCCCCCCCCCCCTATTGTAAGAGCCCGCTGTCCTGCCATCCTTGCCTAGCAGTCTCTACAAAACAAAAAGAAAAAAGAAAGGAAAAAAAAAAAAGAGCTTTAAGGGGGAGGGACCTCCGTCTGGGGAAGAGCAAGAATGAAGACCAAGCCACAATTGCCAATCCAGGAAAAAGAAGGAGACGGAGGAAGGAAGTGGAGGAGAAGTCAAAGATGAAGGGGCCTTGAAAAGAAACAAAGATCAGAAGGAGAAGATCACAGGTAGAGAGAGAGAGAGACAAGAGAGAGAACGGAGGAGAGCGAGGAAGAATAGGTAAACAAAACGGAGAACCGATGGGAGTAAGTACTGAGAGAGAAAAAAGACGGTACGAGTGAAAGAAAAGCGGAAGAAAAAAAAGGAAAGAGGGAAGGGTGGAGCAAACGAAAAGACATGCACTACAAGAAAGAAAGAAAGAAGAAGAGAAGAAAGGGGAAAAAGACAAGACAAAACAAAAGAAGAGGTGGAGGAAGAAGAGGACGGCAGGAAAAAAAAAGGCCCAAAGCGTGTAAAATAAAGCACGGTATGGATTTCCACAGGTGCACCCGCGGACCGCTGGGCAAATTACGATCCAGCCGCATTTGAGGGCTTGATTTTCTTCGTTTCGTTCTTTGGTTTTCTTTTAGCTCTTAATTCGTCTCTGCGGGGTTTCTTTCCTGATCTTTCGACTGCTCTCTGCGGCTCATCAAACATATTAACCGTGCTGTGCCCCCCTGTAAGAGGCAACGCTGGTTCCTGTCCTCGAAATGCCTCTCAAATCAAGTAAATGCCCCATGATTGATTACGGGGGGGCCCGCCGGATATTTATTTTATGATTCTGCCTTTAAATCGCTTTTAAAACAGTGGGTAACATCAAGACTGTGGGGGTGGCCATTTTGCCAACCGGGTGGGTGGGGGGTTTGGTGCGTGGGTGGAGATTTTAGGCGGCCTTTTTTTATGTTTTCCTTACTGATGGCGTAGCCACAGGTCTCTTATACGGTTTTGAACCCGTTAAGTAGCAACGGTTCGGCCAGGGGGGGAGGGGGGCTGTCAGCGTGGGGCGCCCGAGCGGGGAAAGGTCTACCCCGCGTGCGGAGGGAGCGGAGGAGGGGGGTGGAGTGGGAGGTGAGGGGGTGGACGAGGAGAGAGTCACACTGAGGGGCGGGCGGGCAGAGAGGGTGAAAGGGGGGTGGGGGGGCGGGTTTTAGTCATCGTTCTCTCTGCGGTTTTCTGATGGCGCTCGCTTTCAAGCAAAGTTCAGGGGAGGATGATGCGGTGCTGGTTCAGGAGCGAAATGTCGCTAGATCACCCGAATGCTTTGATTGATGGGTCCAGCGGATTAAAACTAATTTTATTAAGGCTGGGGGGACGGGTGGCGGGTTTTTTTTTTAATTTTTTTCTTTACTAGGGGAGCCACTCTTCTTTTACTGCCGTCTCTTTCCCCTTTAAAGGCGCCAAGCTCACCCCCTGGGGGGAGGGGGGGGGGGAGCTGTGGGGGTGGGGGGAGGGGGGTGGGGCAGAAGCTGGGCGAGGTGCTGTGGGGGAGAGAAGGGGGGAGGAAGGTCGATTCACTGGGTCGTGTTCCCAGCCACCAAGGAACAGTAATTAGAATCAGGGAGTGTAAGGGGAGGGAGGTAATGCGACCCACGTCGTTGCAGGTAGAGGAGTTGCTTCGTTTCTGAGTGAGTAAACTGCGAGACACGCCACTCGCGAACAAGTCACCCCCCTCGTCCATATAATCTGTCGACCATGGCTCCCAATGGTGCGTTTTTTTTTCTTCCTCCATCCATGTGGCGAGCCTATTTTTTAGGATGGATTATATTATTCTTTCCGGTGGTACACTCCCAGGGTACCCAAGATAATTCCATTCAATTTATAACTTCCCTTCTATTAGGATCATCAACAATTATGAGTTGTTTAGGCGCTAGTTCATTTGCGCTTCGCTTCCTGCAACCCGAAATATGGACTTGTTTCCTTTCATAAAACCTCTCTCCTCCTCTCTCTCTCCTCTCCTTCTCTCTCTCTCTCCTTTACTCTCTCTCGACTACTATTCGCTCTCTGCTTCAACTTCCCGCCGCGGTCATCCCATAAAAAGTAAAATTTATGGGCAATGTATCCAGGCTTTTTTTGAATGCATGTGAACACCATACACATCACAAAACTACTAACCCACACCGCAGTAAGTACCATCGACACCCCCAAGTCACTCAAGCACTTAATGCTCTTGCACACACATTTCCGCATACCCACATGACACACACCAGAATACAGTTCTGCATTGACAAGAATTACCATAGAATTAACACCAACAAAACACAAAACCAAATCGAACAAGGTGATTATTCACCTCTCTTCTCGCGATATCTTTACTATTTAAAAAAAACAAAAAATATTTACATAACAAACAAAAATTTAGCACCACTCCACCAACTATGTTGATTCGTCTGGATCAAATAAATATGTCAAAGATCAAAGTAACTTCTACACATGTAACCACGGGACAGGAAACATAATTTTTAAAAAGACAATTAACGAAAGAAACCCGCACAGGGACTATATTAACCACAGGTCCACCATACGATATACACCACCAAACACCTAATTACAAGACAAACTATCTTGTCTCTGCGCGGATTTTCTTTAATTACATTTTGTTTTTAAAAAAAAGGTGTTGTATTTCCCCTTTGTGATTTCTCACTAGAAATGGAAGGTCCTAAGGTACAAATCTTGCCCAACACTTAACAGGGACAGGCAAATCTTACCCCTCTCCAAGGCCTCCCAGACCAAAGTATTTATGATGTCCCCTGCCGCAAAGGCTTCCTTCTTCCCCCCCTGTTGAATTTCCTTTTGAAAATTCGTTTTTAATTTTCACCTGCAGTAGCCACTCGTGAAAGTAACACAAGCCAGACAATGATTTAAATACAACAAACCCATCCCCAAAAAGGGGGGTGCTGGGAGCCCCTTTATTAGGTGGGGGAGCGAAGACGGGAGGGGGGGTAATCTTGGGAAGCGGGGATGTGGTGGCTTGCGCGGCTGGGGGTGGGGCGGGGGTTCGCGGCGAGGCTGCGGTTCCCACCGAGTGTGTTCCGGGCGTGGTGGTACAAGGATTCACCCCATCTCTGAGAAACAGCGCCCATTCCTGTTCCTTGCTTGGAACCCGGTGGACAAGTTCGGTTTTACAGATCGGGCGGAAAACAAAGCATGGAATTACCCCCAACAAAACCAAACCAAATTCCCATCTCCACCCCACAGCCTCTTCCAACCCATGACCAGTATCTCGACTTATTAAAAACGAGTTAGTGGTCAAGGGGGAGTTCTCCCCGTGAGTGGCCCCTCTTTGGATTAAGTCTACCCCGCTGGCCTTCTGATGACCCCCGCTGGCCCGACCAGTTCCCTTGATCCAGGCCAGACTAGGGCAAGCAAGCCACCGCGCAGCGGGCCAATGGACAAAACACCCGGACGCCTCGTTGTTTAAGACTGATGAGTGCCAGTTTGTTTTGTATGGCTGGGCCAGCCGGGGGGGAATTTTTTTTTTTTTTCCCGTTGACTTCAAGCTGGGGCTTTCCCCCCTGGCCCCTTGTGTGGTCCGCTCCCCCCTCCTGCTTACGTCTGCGGGGGGGTCCGCGAGTCAATGGCCGCGTTGGGGGGGCGAGGGGCGGGGGGGCCAGGGGAGTAAGGGCACGGAGGGGCGGGCTCAGTTCCTTACACCATATGGCCCTCCTTTTTGTTTCTTTTTTTTTCTTTTTTGTCTTTTTTTTTTTTTTCTGTTTTTTGTCGTAATAGGGGGTCAGGGGGGCGCGAGGGGGACGGGTTGTCCCTTTTTTCTTCTTTTTTTCCCCCCCCAGGTGGGGCCAGGGGGGTGGGGAGGTATCCTCCCTGATTTCTCTTGGGGCATATCCCTGTGTCGGGGAGGCCGGGTATGCTGGCTTTACGTTATTGAGGGGGGTGCGTTACAGGCATGAGTGTAGGAAGAAAAAGGTTTTAAAGGATAAAAAGAGGAAGGGGCCTGGGGAGCGGGAGAAGACCCTTCCCGGACGAGAGCAGGAATTAGATGTGAGTGGGACCGTTGATTGTGGGGAGGAGGGATGGGCTATTTCCTGATGGGGGAGAGGTTAGGGAAAGGGACAAACAAGAAGGGAGTTAGGGTGGAGGGGGGAAGGGGACACTTCTCTTGTGGGCGCCCCCTTGCCGAAGGGGAAGTGGGCGCGTGGTTGACCGAAGTGATGAAGTACGTTTGTGCCCTGCTTTCGTCCTGTTGATATTGTTCTTTTAGAACTTGAGGTTGTTAGTGTCAGTGTAGTGTAGTGTTTCTAGTTTCCAGTGTTATAGCCCTGTAGTGTAGGTTCTTTAGTGTAGTGTAGTGTAGTGTTTATTAGTGTGTTAGTGTAGGGTGGCCGTAGTGTACTACCGTAGTGTGAGTAGTGTGGCTTAGTGAAGTGTATTTCTGCCCACCCACCTAGCGTGGTCTAGGGTCTAGTATGTCTGCTGCAAGCGTGGGCGCAGTGCAGTGCAAGTTAGTGTGTACTGTACTGTCGTGCAGTGTGTGTTGTGTGGTGTCAGCTAGATGTAATGTAATGTGCAGTACTGGAGAACTGTAGCATAGCTGTAGCATCTAGTGATTGGTGAATCGCAGTGTTGTCGTGGGTGTAGTGTAGGGTAGTGCAGTGCAGTGCAGTGCAGTGAAGTGCATTGCCCCCAGTGCAGTGCCTTCACCCAGTGTCCGTCTTTGTAGTGTAGTGTAGGTTAGCGTAGTGGTACGTGTAGTGTAGTGTAGGTTTATGTTGCTCCCCCCCTAGAGCCCAGCGCACCAGCGACCGTCAAACCGTGCCAGTGCCGTCTGAAGTCGCCCGATTGCCCCCCTTCCCCCCCCCCCGTGCCCCCCCCACGTGCCACGTTGCACGCTGCAGTGCCCAAGTGCACAGCGGCATAGCCTGAAGCTGCAGCGCAGCGAATAGCTAGCGGCCAGCCCGCCAGCCGCAGCGTAGCGTAGCTGTTAAGTGTACGTGATAGTTGCTAGTGTAGTGTTGGCGTAGTGCAGTAGTGCAGTGCAGTGCGGTGCAGGTCCTCTGCAGTGTAGGCTAATGCTAAGAATGGAAATGATCGTGACGGTAAAGGTGGGTGGTGCCCACAAAAGCTGACCACGCCAGTGGCCCTGATTTTTCCACAGTCAGACATGTATATCGTATGAAACCAGACATCGATTTAATCCCACTGTATTCTGGTAAACACAATATGAGAATAATGTAAAAAGACCAACACAAAAGAAAAAAAGAAAAGAAAAAAAGAAAAAGGAATAAAAAAAAGGAAAAAAAATAACAAAACTGGCAAAAAATGTAAATAATAACTGCAAATTTTCGTCAGGTTTTTTTTTTTTTATTTTCTTTTTTAACTCTATTGTGATTCCATTAGCTCAATTTTTGTTGTAATTTAACAGTTATTATTTGTAAGTACTATCATTGTAGGTTCGTTTTTTTGTCTCTTCGCAAAGCCAATGTATTCAAATATTTTGTATTCACCCCACGAAGAAAAAAGTGCTAATGTTATTTGTTATCAGAGTGATGTACGGACCAAAACGAAAATGCGAAAAGAACAAAAATATCTATTTATACTATAACCTATATATTCATGTATACATTAAGACGGTTGAATGCAATGCCCAGAAAAACAAAAAAATCCAGTGTTTGCTTCTGCAGACGCGATTTCTCGGTCAAGCACGGGGCCCACAGCGATTCTGATTCCAGCAAGCGCACTGTAAGCGCACAGCGGAGCTTCCAGAACATTCATCTCTCCATAGCACGAAAGACACTCCAGGATTGGGAGGACACGTCCATGACGGCTCCGTTCTCCCTGTGCCGGGAAAGATGACACCAAACCTGACCATCGGAGACGTCTACGTCTCACACCAGATCTTGGGTAAGATTCACAGCGGTGGATTTGATGAGTCGGACCGGCTTGCTTTTCCTGCGTGTCTCAGTATTTGCACTGGTCTTTGTGTGTCCTGTGTGTCGTGTGTCGTTGTGTGTGTCCTGTGTGTGTGTTGCTGTGTACCGGGTGTGTGTGTGTGTGCTGCTGCGTGTAGTGAACCTGTGGGCGGAAAGAAAGAGACAAAACCAGACGAATCGAGTGGATCGGATGCACGTACAGTGACAGACGACCGGAAAGCCAGGCGGACAGAGAGAGACGAGTGAGACGAGAGCGGGCCGGGAGAGGCGACCCCGAGCACCGCGACCCCCGCCCCGCCACGCACCCCTCGCACCACGAGAGAGACGCGTGCAGCGCGAGAGACTGAGATGAGCCCCCGACCCGCCGAGAGAGCAGAGACAGGAGGGACAGAGAGAAACAGACGAGAGAGAAGACGAGACGAGAGAAGAGAAACCAGACAGGACCCAGGACAGACCAGAGAGACAGTACCGAGCAGTACAGTGGCTGTGTGTGTGTGTGTGGCCTGGGTGTGTGTGTTGTGTTTGTGGTCTGTCCGTGTGTGCCTGGTACGTGTGTGTGTGTGTGTGTGGGTCTTTTTTTTTTTGTGAATGTGGGAGACACCGAAAGAGAAAAAGAGATCGATTGATTCGACTACAGATAGAAAGACGGACAGACAGACCGACACCGACAGGCAGAAAGAGAGAAGAGAGAGTCTTGGAACAGGGGAAAGTAAGACAAGACAGACAGGACAAAACAGGAAGCCCGGACGACAGACAGATATAAACAGAGGACAGTCACAATGGTGTGTGTGTGTGTGGGGTTTGTGTGGGTGGTGTGTGTTGTGTGTGTGTGTGTGTGCGTGGTTGGGTGTGTTGGTCTGTGTGTTGTGTTGTCTGGTCGGGTCTGTGTGGTGTTGTGGTTGTCTGTGTTGTGGGTCTGTGTGCTTGTGTGAGTTACGCTACAATATTCAGTAGTGAAGCGACCCTATTAGTATTGTAGAACGTATATTATATACTAGTCTATGAAAACTCCTACTTCTATCTATACAGACATTGCGCCCCAGTATCCTCAGCACCAAGGGATGACTCTTGACGACCGAACTTAGCCCTCTGTTTGTGCAGACACCGGGACCCCATCTCCTCAGGCATGGAGCACGGTACTAATGTGAGTCGACCTCCACTTCTGATTCCTCGACACCCCCCCACTTTCCCATACAACCTTCGACCAACATCGTCCCTCCCTTCCATCCCTTAACCCTTCAGCCGCTAACCGACACCCAAAACGAGCCACCTGAAGCTCTTCCCACAGAAACCCAGAAGAAGAAAAGGGGTTCCAGACACAACGGTGTGGAGTGCACGATCATCCATCCAGAATGTGGACTCAAATCCCCCTGCTGATACCAAAAGACGCCGGGCATCAGGGAGATCCAAAACCCTTGCCCACTCCACTCGGAGCAAGCCCCGATCTGCAGCAATGTCTTTGTCGAATCTGCAGGCACGAACTAAGACTTTTCAGCTCAGGCACCTCGCGATGCTGGAACTGTTTTCAGCGATGGGAAGCCGTGATGGGATGCTGGGGGTGGACCGAAAGGACGAAGAATTGGCACAGCACAGGTGAGGAGAGGGGATCCTCTGTGGAACCTCAGTCTCCAGTACGTCTTTCATTTCCTCCCTCTCAGCCCACCGTTCACGGGCAGCAGAGCCATGTGACGAATTGCCCTTGGGGGGGCGAGGGAGAAAGAAGAAAGCGCCACTGTCAGCAGGAACATGGATATTTGGACGTCCATCAGCTTCTGGTGGGAGGACCTCGAGGGCTTTCCCCTAGCTGTCCAGTGTGTATCCAGATTCACCGCAGGTACTCTGAAAGACATGAGAGCCCTGAAGAAAGCACATTAATGAGTGAGTTTGGTATGGTGTGTGTGTGTGTGTTGTGTGTTTGTGTGGTGGCTGGTGTGTGGGGGTGTGGTCGTGCCCTGTCGGAGCCCCTTGTGTTGTGTGCGGTGTGTTGTGTCGCCTGTGTGCTGTGTGGTGGTGTGTCCTGTGGTGTGTGGGTGTTGTGTCGTTGTGTGTGTGGGTGTGCTGTGTTGTGTGTGTGTGTTGCTTATAGTCATTGTTACAAGCGTTCATGTATATGGGAGGCGCCTGCATCTTGACAGGAATCCATGTTTGATACTCACTCAGATGCACAACTTGCAAAAACAAATACATTATACGTCTGCAATAACTGGAGAAAGACTAATACCAAACACCACGGAAGACGCCGAAGAGAAAGACAGACAGACAGACAGGACAGACAGACAGACAGACTAGAGAACAGACAGAGAGACAGACCCGCCAGGAAAGACAGACAGACAAGAACTCAGAACCTCAGAAAATAAATGTAAGACCAAGATTAATTTAAGAATTTTCTTTTCCAAATGGTTCTTCACCAAGCTTTTCCAGTAACAAAATAGTACCCTCCCTACTGCAGACCACGCGCTTCTCGGAATAACACGGCCCTTTCGCAACATAGGGAGAAGCATGCCCCCCCCAGACCGCCGGGCGCCCCACACGCTTTCTAGACAATTGTATGGGAGAAGCGTGTGATTGCCCGAGAAAGCCCCCCTCGTGGGAACAGACAGCTTCGATGGCCATTTCTCGCATGTGTGAGAAAGGTGGGAAACCCCCCCCCCCCCCCCCCATTTATTTTTAAAACAATTTAATTTGCCTTCGGATTGTTTTATTATCCTTTCAAATCATACAATATAAGAGAGTACTGACAGAAAATGAGCCAGCTAGAGAGGCACCGAACGAGACATTAAAACCAATTATGATATATGATGGATCACGCATCTTAGCGGCGACACACGCCTTTTGGTGATGAGACCCCTTACATTTAAAACGCTATACACGCTAGTTCATCCTGCATATTACCTTGTGCCATACGCAAATAGAATTATCGTCCTCCATGTATAATTTTGATTGTCGTCGTCCCCCCCGCCTCGCTGCCCTCTCTAGCTCCTCTTTTCTGCCCTCATTACTCTCTTAGATTTTAGTTTGGGAAGGAAGGGAGAACTATTTAAAACAATCCGAAGGCACAATAAATAGTAAAACAAATATGGGGAGGGGGGGGGGGGGGGGTGGGGGGGGGGGGGGGGGGGGGGGGCGGGACGGGCGGGGGGGCGGGGGGGGCCGGGGGCTTCAAACGCTTTCACACATTACGAGAAAGCCCGCCGGGGGCCCGCCGCACACGCTTTCCCCCATTGCACAGAATCATCGACAGATGTCAGTGAACGATTCTATCGAAAATTAACCCACGCTTTCTAAACCATTGCGAGGGAAAGAGTTCCCCCCGTGGGCTCGCCCCTAAACACGCTTTCTCCAATGTGTGAGAAAGTGTGTGTGATGCGAGGGCCGGAAAGCCCGCGAGGGTCTAACATCTCTCTTCCAGAGATTCTCATTGCCCCCCACGTCCAATTAACTCTTTCCAGTCCGCCCTCACTCTCCTTTGACGAACAGCACACCCCACGTTTCTTTTGTTTCTTCATGTTTTGCTTTGCCGGCCTGGTCTCTTTCTTGACTGTTTTGTTCGCCGAGTTTTTTCTAGTTAAGGGGTTCTGCGTTGTTGTTGGTGTTGTTGTTGTTGTTGTGTTCTTGTTTGTGCTGCTGCTTGCTGCTGCCTGCTGTGCTGTTGTTGTTGTTTGTGTGCTGCTGCCCCGCTCTTGCGGAAGTTTTTGTTTGTTTCTCTGTTCCGTCCTTGTTCTGTTTTTGCTGGTTGTTGCTGCTCTATTTCCTTTTTTCTTTTTTTTTTCTTCAAAACTATTTTGTTCGTGTTTTTCCCGTCCTGGAACCCCATTTCCGCTATTTGTACTGGGGGCCCAAACACTCCCCCGCCCCCTGCATTTTCTTTTTTCGATTTTCACTGACCCGAACCATTTATGACAATAAACCAACCTTTCTTTAGTATAACCTCGGCGATTAGGTAAGGGATAACGTTGACCTCACTGTGCAGACCGACCCGTTGCGACACCAGCCTACTCTAATTTTTTTTCTTTTACTTTCATCTCGACGTCTTCGCGGTCCACTGTCGCATCGGAATCACACGGGGGCGACCCCGCCCCAGCCCGAGCGCCTGGACGCCCCAAGCACCGCCTAGTGTTGTCTGTGCGTTTAAAGATGTCAGGGCATTTTCGCTTCTAACATGACATTGTTTTTGATTTTTCAAGATTCTCTACCCCACCGATGCCATGATTTTTTTTTTCTCTTTCTCTTGACTGATCTGACACTGTTCAGGGAGCCACTGTTTGCTTTTTTCCCTCCTTTCGCCGCACTGGCGCCAGCGCCGGCAAAGGCTTCTGGGTGCCGTCGGCTCTTATGACTTGAAACAATTAAAACTTGAACACTGCCCAAACTTAGTCATTGCTCTGACCGTGAATTAAATTCATGACAGAAGGAAAAGCGGGAAGAGAGAGAACATAGAACTGATAATGGTGCGTCGCGGGGGGGATGACCGAGTTCCCGTGATGAGCTGAGGGACGCTCCGGCACCCCGTAGGGCGGGATGACCGCTGCACCGAGACGAGACATGAACGACCCCCTCACCCCGAGGCACCCGCCCTCCTTGACGATCCGACTGCCATTCTCCCGACGTGGCACCCCTCCGCGCAGAGACCCGCAAGAGTGCGACTCGCCTTGACCGTCTCGTCCCTCCCCCGAGTTTCTACGCACACCCCTCTCCGACCCGCAGAAGACCGATCACCGCTCGAGTCGCCCGGAGGAGAGTGAGAGGTGACCCCCGGGTCGGGGGACGACGACCCCACCCGCAAGGAATCGGGGTCCCTGAGTAAGAGAGATAGATGTTTGGAGGGACGACTTTGAGGTGCAGAGGCCCCGAGCCGAGGGAGAGAAGAGAGAGGGAGTGTTGGAGTAGGAGAGAGATGCCACTCGAAATCGAGCCCGATGAGATGGAGCTGATTGAAGAGGGAGCCCAGACGCCTCGGTGCCGGAGGCGAGAGATGGGCGACGAGATGAGATGGCGCGCCCTGCGAGAGCCTGCCAGCTGCCACCAGACGTCTGGAGACTGACCTTGCGCAGGGGACCGAGCCCTGGGAGCGCAGGAAGTGGGAGAGATCCCATCTTGACCGTGGACCCTTCTGCACCCACGACCGACCCCCCGACCCGAGCGACGCCAGAACGAGCACCCGGCGCCCCCCCCCTTCCGAGAGCCGCCGCCTTCCCCCCACCCGCACCCCCGGACCCCCCCCCCTCGACGACCCCGCCCCAGCCACTCCCCGGATCACCCCCGCCCTCGTCCCCCCCCCCCCCCCCCCCCCCCCCCCCCCCGACGACCCCGACCCCCCGACCCCGACCCCCCACTCCCCCTCCCCCCCCTCGCCGACGATCCGACGCCCCGACCGCCCGACCGGCGACCCACCCGACCGACCCGCCCCCCACGGCCAGAAGACCCACCCCCCCTCAGCCCGCGAGCCCCCCCCCCCGGGACTCCCCTCCGAGAGACGAGAACGCCCCGATCAGACCCCCCTGCCGCGCCCCGCGACCCCCCCCGAGCGAGACGACGACCCCGACGAGCATTCACGCACGACAAAACCTTATAACCTGTGCACAGAACACTGCGGACGCTACGATGACTAGGCTGCGACCTGGCCTCAGCGTACTCACTTACTACGACAGGCCGGCGGCCAGTGGAGAGAGAAACCCCCCGGCAGACCGGGTCCCCCCCCAGGGCGACGGCGTGCATGGGAGGGGCCGGCCGCGTGGCCGACCCGTCTAGACACACTGGAGCTAAGGTCACGACACCAAAACTGGGTCACCGTGAAACCTCTCACATGCTCTTTTTCCTACTCCTCCTTACTCAACAGACCAGCCGCGCTGCCACCGCCAACAACCTCTCCCATCGGTTTTAAAAGAAGAAGAGAAGAACGATCCCAACAAGCCTGTACCCCCAACTCACCGCTTGACGGCGATTGGAGCTGAACGTTCAACAGAAACCCAAACCCCCGTGACGCCTGTCCATGAAGGCTGCTTTTTAGCATGACTCCATCCTAAACATGTTTTTATTCAGACGGTGATGATAGCAGACGGACCCGGGACGCCGACCCCGGTCTTCCTACAGTCAATGGTTGTTGTTATCGGTTTGTTTTGTTGGTTTTGCTTCTGTTTTTTTTTTAACGGTTAGTTATGCAAACCCAAATTTGGCGCAACCCTAAGCCCACACTACAATGCTAAGTCGTCGCTACCCGGACAAGCAAGCTACTGTGATAATTGAGCAATGAAATTGAAACACCCCATCGACCCACAACAATCACAGCACCCCAGAAGGAAGACAGACGAAGGAGAAAGGTAGATGATTCGCTGATGATGATATGAGATGACTGAGGGATGTGATGATGCATGATGATGCACTGATGATGATTGCAAAAACGAGCATGAAGTGAGGATTGATAGAGGCAGGCAGGCCGGCGAGGAGGCCCATCCCGTCGCCCATACAATAATAGAAAAAAACGACACTGAGACAACGTCTGATGACTGATGCTGATTGACTCCGATGATTGATGATCGCATCCCCCCCTGCATGATGATTGATGATGCATGATTGATGATGATGATAACCGAGGAGGAGCGAACAAGGCACGGAGGAGGTTGGACAGAAAGACAAAACAGAGACGTGAGGATGAGGACGGACGCCCGAGGGCAGGAGGAGAGGAGAGGAGGAAGAAGGCCAGGAGAAGGAGGAGCGAGGAGAGGAGGAGGAAGACGCGGGAGGATTGAAAAGAGGAGGAGATAAGACAATGGTGATGACATGATGATGATGATGATGGACGGTGCATTCGAACTGCCCCCCCGATTGACTGGTCGCTCCGACTGATGACATGATGAATCCGACCGGATGATTTTTTTATGCCAGCAGGACCTCCGATTGCATCCCTTGATCGAACCCGGCACCCCCGCCTCAGACCAGTTGTGGCCACATGGGCCAACTTCCCCCTCCTGCACAGCAACCCCGGACACGACCCGCGCCGAGCAGGGCTGACCAGCAGAGCCCGACCTTTTCGCAACGCCCCGTCCCGCGGAAACCGCCACGCCGTGGTATCGAATTAAACAAAAAAAAATATCCACAAACCATGCAACTATGCACCCCTCACGAAAGACCGCACACCGCAAACCTGAAGGCGTTCTGTTTATCTGTGCCAGACCATCCAAACAACTAACAGCAGCGTTACATCAGACCCCAAGGCTTCCTTCACAGCCCTTAAGCACAATTCATCAGCTCCTTGTTAGAGGACCCGGTGAACCCTGCAATCTTAATCGGAAAGAAGCTGAACTGGGATTCAACATTGTTAAGTGTACATCCTTTGGACCTTCATCTCTGTCTCTACGGGCCCCTGCACCTCCTCAGCTGGAAGTAATTTAAGGCTTAAGTTAACAGGGCACGTCACGATATGGGAAATCCCCCGTGAACACCACATGGGACCCTCCGTCTCATCCCGATCCAGCATTAAGTGTTAACCCACAAAACAAAAAAAAACCCGTGGTCCTGAAAATATGTCTGTGCCGCACCTAATGTCCAGTTCCCCACCTTCCCCCATGACTCTGCTATGCGATGCCGCGTATACACGCCGTCTCACACTACGGTTGGTTCGATAGGGATTCCGTCGGTTATGCGGCACCACGGGTCACAAGGGAATACTAGTTGGGACCGTTTTTACTTGCGTGGCAGCCCCCCATCACCCTACCTCCCTCCCCTTCCCCTACCCGGCCCCAAGGAAAAGACTCACATTACAACGCTCGCCCCGCGACCATTGGCGATTATTGTCGTCATAGTAGGCCCAGCCGTAGTAGCCCTGTGTCATCGTGCAGATCAGAACAGTGTGCCATGACAACACCCACCTCTTAAGTGACCCTCGGCAGACAAGCCTCTGCAGGGTATCTCTCGGTCTTCGGTTACATGGTATTGGGGCGGGGGGGGGATGTGGGAGGGGTGGGGCCCGGGATCTTATGACAGACCTGACATTGGCCACCCTGCTAGCGTGGATTTTTGGTGCCGGGTCCCTGACGGAGGATCCCAACAAGGATGTCGATGCTGGAAAGGGGAATCGGAATGATTTAGAGCGGCAGAGTTCGTGCCCCACCCCGGTGGGGGGGGGGGGGTCGGGGGGGGGGGGGGGGGTCCCGGGGGGGGTGGGGGGGGGCTAGGCGGCGGGGGTAGCACCGGAGGTATGCCACAGGACAGTGGCATACTGAAGACCCCTGGGATCCACCCAGAACGGGGGTAGAAAAAGGATGGTGACGGTCGTTAGACGGTCACATGTGTGCTACATAAAGAGGGGACCGCCTCACACATGCGGTCTCCACAAGATTAGCAAATCATGTCGTAAGAGGGCAAAGCAGGTGGAGTCTTGGCGGCGAGAACAGCTGACTCCCCCCTTGACCAGCCAGTTGCGTGCCAATCCCATACACACCATGACTCTGCCTTAACCATGATCCCCTGTAGCATCGGATGTGCTGCCGGCTGCACGACCCCGCGCGTCGTGTGTGCAGCGCGCCCGCGGGACCGGAAATAGCATCACCCGCCCCTTGGGCTCGCTTAGCTTCTCACGAGCGACGGCACTCGCAATACAAGCCGACCCCCCCCCCCCCTTGCCGGAGTGTCAGTTCGAATCACCAGCCTCCGGCGTGTTTGGCTACCAGCGAGGCCCGGATTTTTACCCATCGGACCCCCCCGTTACACATCTAGCTATGACTACACATTCCATGCACAGTCTTCGAATGAAATGAGACCTTAAAACCGACCCTAGCAAAGTTCCTGTGTGTGAACGCCCGCTAACATCATGCATCACGTAAAAACCCCATCATCACTTTTCGGTAAGACGAAGGCCCAGTTTTGGCCGTTGTATGGATGACACTTTTACAATACCATGGCACCACTTCCCCGAAGACTGCGCAGTATGGCTTGTCCTGTACATGTCGGTATAAGAAACGTCACTGCACACAACAACACCACTCCCTTTGTTGGGTAGACGCCGGATAACACGTGCCTGTCCCATATAGGGAGTGTCCGCACGAGTATCAGCCCGGCTTACGCAGAAGCAGAAGAAGTTGTGTAGTGGTACCCGGAATTTTGCGGCATCCCCATCCATGGCACATAACACCCATAGGGGGGACCCGAAACCAGAAAAGACAACAAACGGAATCAACAAAATCCTTATTTTTGGGTGCACATTGTGGAATTTTGCGGACTCGTGGCATAGGGCGAACACGGAAAGAAAAGACAACAAAAGGAAATCGCAGAGTCCTTCGTATTTTGGAGGCTCCACGTGCCACTGTGTGGTAACATCTCTGATTTCTTACAAACGTGTCCCCTAGGCTCAGAGTGCCTGCCCACACTTGAAGAGGCCCCACCCCCCAGTACATATTGCGTTGGGCTGTTTTAAAACGCTTACATATTCAACAAAAACCGAAACCCAGTACGGTAGCGTTTATTTTACCTGTCAAAACTCCCACACTTTACACTAAATTTTCAGACTGTGTCTGGTACCCATCACAATACACACACGCCGCCCCCGCGCACCGCCCCGCCCTGGCGCCCCAGCCGACACACACCACATCACCAACACACACACACACACACAAACACACACACACACACCACACTAGCTTTCATGATAACGCGTCCAACACAAAACACAGTTAACGCGGGGACTGCAGGTCTGAGGTGACCCAAGCATAGGAACGTGCAGGATAGTAGGATGTTTGTCTCTAGAGGAATGCTGCTGTAGATGAGGTCTGATTGTTGTCTTCGAATCATGGGACAGAACTGAAAGACAAACGAAACTTAAAAAACTTCTGGAAAGAAGACACTTACTTGACATAATAGATTACTACGACAGGCAACGTGGGTCCATCTATTTGAGTCTGTATGTCTGTAGGCCTCGGTCTGTACCGTATAGTATACTTGTCGCTGGTCTCTCTCCAGAGCTCTATCTCTCTATCATCTATATATAGATCAGAAGGCTTAATCTTTAGAGGATAGCATCGATAGTAGCTATATTATTATATGGGGTCTTTTTTTTTTTTTTTTTTTTGTTGTTTTTTTAAGGAGAACTCTAGTTGCGTTTGACTCTCGTCTGTCTGTCTTCATCCCCTCCCCCCTCTCTATATCTCATGTGGGGGGGTATGTGAGTGGGGTGAGGTGTATATGTCTGTACTGCCCTCTGTCTGTCTTCTGTTTCGGTCCGTTCTTCTGCGTTTCTCTTCTCTCTATAACTCTCTTCATCACTCCTCCCTCTGGAAGACAGACGAGAGAGGAGAGAGAGGGAGAGAAGAGAGAGTCTGGGAGGTGATCTGATGAGGAGATGAAGGACGAGAGAGAGAAGAGGAGGAGACGAGAGAGAGAGAGGAGGAGGGAGAGAGGAGAGAGAGGAGGAGAGGGCTGAGAGGAGACTGAGAAGGAGAGGGAGAGATAGAGGAGAGGGATCGATCGAGACGATAATAAAACCGCTTTACTCGACGCTTTTTTCTGTGCGTGCGACAATAAAATACAAAAAAAAAAAAAAAAAAATAAAAAAAAAACCAAAAAAAAAAAAAAGACGTTTTCTCCGGAGAAGTTTGTCAGTTCGTCGCTTCAGGGGTTGTTTAATCTCTATATGCATTTCTCGCGGTGTTTTGCTCCCGAGACTCGCGCTATTTCGTTTGCCGTTACTACCCATTGCTACTAAGCTCTCCCGCTGCCTGCCAGGCCTCCTTACCCACTCGCCCATTTTTGGGCTCCTGTTATTTCACCAAACAAAAGAAACGGCAACAAGCGTCGACCCCACGGCAGGAAAACGAAAAGATGACGAATGGAAACACACGGTACACGAGTTCCCCCATTCGCCGTGCATGATGAAGGAAAGAGGGAAAACAGAGTGATGAGCCTGCTATGACGCGATAGTCCACAAGGTTCCTTATCTCTGACAATCATCAACAGCACAAAGACGTCTTTCTTGATTAGTCTTCAGGCGAACTTATGACAATGTTACTGCGTTGGAAGTTTTAGGCCGGATCGGAGTTTAACCAGTAGAATGTTTACATGTAGTAGATTGTGACAAGTTGCAGGAGATAAAGCGGAGCGAACGCATAGCCTCGCGTGCAACCATGTTTGCACATACAACACAAACAAACACACACACACCCACAAAACACAAAAAAAAAACAACAAAAACACACACACACAACACACACAACAACACACACACACACTCTCCACACAAAAACACACCCACACCACACAACACAAACACCACACAAAAACACACAAAAACAAAAAAATGTCCAGGCGACGGGGTGGTTCCGCTGTTTTAAAACAAAAAAAAATAAAAGAAAGAAAGAAAAGGAAAGAACGTACTCATAGGAAATTATGACTTTCTTGACCCCCCTTTTGATTTGGGAAAATTGTTTGCTGCTTAAAAAACAGTGTATTAGTAAAGGTGAAAAACAACTCGCCGTAACAGGGAAAAGGAAGACGAAAGCGAATCGGAGGTCCGAGGAGGTTTAGGATTAGATAGTGACGTGCGGTCGAGGAAGCACCCCAACAAACCCAGGAGATGATCAAAACCATAACAGACCGACCCGACGAAAATCGCGACAATGGTGATTATCATGAGGAGGAGGGGAGCGAGGAGATGATGATGTGACTGCTGATGTGACGATGTGATGATGGATTAGGAGGAGGAGACGGACCAGAGATGATGCTGACGAGCTCCCT
>JADBJO010023775.1:0-26081 GCA_016801955.1 Conus betulinus | reverse complement strand
ATGAAGTTGTATGACGGTATTGTTCATCGGTTGGTACTATTAATTGTTGCCGACCGTTCATGGACTTTGATTTCGTTATCATTTTTTTGTTTTAACACAAAAGTTTAGAGGTGAAACAATTGAATCAGTTCAAATTTCAAATCTCAGGCAAAGAAGTGTGGTGTATGAGCACCAATCATAGGAAAGTTTGCCCTGGCAACACTGTGGCCATATTTTATTTGAGGTGAACAATGTTCTGTGAAGTGATGTTCCGTGCCTGAAAGCTGTGAGTATGGCACTGCTGACACATGTTTGTACTCTGAAGTGATTCCGTGTTTTTAAATGGCATGATGTCGGATCGAATGTCCATGAATGAAAAACCATAGGCACATGAAAACAATGAATCTTCAAACGAAAAGAAACTTCTGCACACCGGTGATATAATACATTTTTGTTGTTGGGTACAGGAATTATGTGTATGGAGAAATGTTTTTTTTTTTGTACCGTTTTCTCAGCCATCACTGATAACTTTATCATACAACAAGTTACTAAGTGTGATCAAGACGATCAGACATTACCTTTACCTTCCTAAACTGGATCACAGACCTCCCCACTGAACTAGCCAAGACCACTGTACCTATGTTCTGGAAAACAACAACAAGAATTACTATTATCCTCGATCTTATGTCTGCTCAAAAACTCAGGCACACTTCTGTGTCAAGGAGACCCTAAAGACACAGACACACCACCAGTTTCCGTCAGTGACCTTCACCTGGTGAGTTCCAGTCAGTGCACGCCTCAGCAGGTTGTGCTGCACTCACCTACTCCCTCCGCAACAGCGTTACTATCTTCCACTGACACCAAGTCAAAAACATTCAAGACAACACCTCTAGGACCTAGAAGTAAAAGAATTCGTAGATGGACTCTGTCTCAGACAAAACCAAAAAAGTCTTACGTTCCTCTGTCCACTCATATATACAAGGCTTTCACCAGCTAAAAGAAAGAAAGAAATTAATGATCAAGATACATTCCAACAAGACATGAAAAACACGTTTTTGTCCTTAAATTGAGGACGCAAAAAAACGGCAACAAAAAACGAACTAAAAAAACTTTCAAGTCCAACACAGATTCTATCAATTTTCAAGATTTGATGAGCTAGATGTCACAAGATCTCTATTGAGGCAGTTGGTTGCCCAGTTGATGTCAGCACGCAGTTCAACGTGAATGAAACAGACTTAGGGAATACAGGACAATGCAGCAAAAGTCTCTTGATGCCTCAGTTTCTCAGCCGACTTATCGGGATGATGATCAGAACAACACAGAATGCTATCTCGCTAAAACTGCCGTCCCATGGCCAGCTCAACACGCAACTGTCCATGACAATGACAACAGTTCTGTGGAGAGCGGACAGCCTGGTCAAGTCCACACCTGAAGGTCATCCTGCTGATCAAGGCACTAAGCCCGCAGAACTGAATAATCCCTGTGCCTCACTCTCTGATCCAGCAAGAGTTTCTGCCAAAACTGACAATATTGTGATGTCCCCTCATCTGTTCATCTCATAAATGACAACTCCATTCCTGTCGGTAACGTTTTTGTCCCTTTGTCAGAGTCATATGGATATACATCCTGTGACATTAATGCTCAACATCACCACAAAACAAAAGCAGACCATGTGAATTCTTCATCTTCCGAGGAAACGAGTCCCAAAAAAACCCTTTCCTTGTGACATTTTATTCGCCATGTCTGTAAATGATCAAGCATCTGTGCTCTTACTTAGTGATTCTAACAGTACCTGGACCCCAAGAGATTAGCCTTACGCTCCTCTAATATGTTATAATCTGTGTTTTAGGCATTTCAGCCCATGACTTCGAACAATGGCTTAACCATCAACAAAATACTCATAAAGTTAAAGCTCTTATCATCCATGTTGGCATAAATGACTGCCCTTCAAGACAAGTCAATGTTCAACAGTGGACACCAATTAATAACCTATGTCGTGAAGTCTTTCTTTCATCAAAAATAGTATTCAGTTCTAATTCCAGTGAAGGGGAGGCACAATTTAAATAATTTTGTTTCCCCCACCAAATGAAATCTCAAGGAAGCATGTTTCCAACCCAAAGCTACTATTATAGATAACACTGATGCTTTTCTGCCACTTCTGGTGCTCCTATGCTGATCATGTACAACGACTTCACCCACCACAGTTTTAAGGGTACAGCTCAGCTGGCCTCTAAATTCAAGCGTACTGTCTTGGACTGGCTGGTAGACACACTGCCACAGCGCAAAGGCCACCAGACTGAACGGGGTTTGCCAAAACGGTTGGCAGGAAGGGAACAAAATATCACACGTGATTTTCATTCCAGATCGAACGCTGACAATGTCAGATTTACCAATGCCGTTTTTGTTATGACGTGTCCCCCAACCGGCAGTTGCGTTTCGCTCCTCATGGTATTCCTCGTACCTCCCAACCTGTCCCCAGCTTCTGTGATACCTGGTATTATGATTGCCCATCCAGCTAGTCCTCACATGCTACCCCTGAAAACATCCCTGAGGCCCGTTTGTCACACACACCCCACTACTTGTATTGGTGATGTCCCTCAGCATGATATGTATTCCCCTTCTTCTTCTTCTTCTTCTGCTTCTTCTTCCTCCTTCATATCGACCACAATCAACTTGATGATTATTCTGTCACTTATGCAAGGGGTCCGAACAGAAAAAGAAAAAAAAAAAACCTGGGCGTGGCTTTTAATGGAAACGGGAGGCCCTTGACACAGAGGTGTCGATGGTCTTGACCTCTACAACGTCCTGGGGCAGCTCGTTCCAGTCCTTAATGGTACGAGGAAGGAACGCCTGCTGTCTGTACTGCGTTCTGCACTGCAGAATGGTGAACTGCTGATCGTGACTGTGGTGTCAGCGCAGAGGTGCTGGGCGCAGGCTGACTTTGATACCTTCTGTCTCAAGTTCAGTGTAGCACAGAGGGTCCAAACCAGGCCTCTAACTATGCCCCTGTTCACCATTCCTACTAGCCCCACCAACAGGATCCTGGCTGCAACAATGGCCAAATCAGGAATCATGCCATGCCCCCCTTTACAGTCCATGCAGCATTTGCCTGCTTTGGTGAGGCGAATGATGATCACAATTGGTCCTCTCAGCCAGAACCCCTGCTTCATCCTAACCCACCCCCTCACAGACTGCCTAACCCCGTGTACACCCTGGCATAGAGTGAGGGTCGCCCTACTACAATCAGAACCCGGATGTCTTCCCTGCCCACCGGGGTCTGAACTCATTGTCCAGTACCCAACCCCTGTTTCCTACAAAATGATGTGACCCGTTATTTTATAAGGTTGAAATATGACATTGCACATGTTGAACCATCAAAATAACCAGCAAGTAGAAATTTTCACATATATATGTATATACATCACGTTAAGCTGTGTCAAGTGCCTACTATTTTGTAATCACAATGTCTCTTACTGGCTTGAACAAGCTTGCTACGTCAGTGTTTGTGTGCTTTCTGTGCAAGAGGTTGCACGATCGCGCGCGCGCGTTCTTATGTATGCGAGAGAGACACAGAGAGGGAGAGAAAGTGTGTGTGTGTGTGTGTGTGTGTGTGTGTGTGTGTGAGAGAGAGAGAGAGAGGAGAGGGAGGGAGAGAGAGAGAGAGAGAGGAGAGAGAGAGAGAGGGGGGGGGGATGTGGGCACTGAGGATAGAATGAGAGAGCATGGGCACGTGTTGCAGTTGCCTAACTCATTGGAGTTACAGGCTGACTGAGGTATAAGATGTCTGTGTGTGTTGCATAGTGTCTAACTGATGATACAGTTCGCTAGTATCTCGCATTGTGCAATAGCTCGTATTTTTTTAGGCTGGACTTGCATATCAATTCAACTTTTTTTCAGGATTATGTTTGCCTTTAGTTTGTCTCTTTATTCTGGCAGTCGGTTTCATTAATGGTTATTCTGCTTTTCCCGTTGCTATTCTTCAAATGTGTATGTGTACGTCCAAACAAACGTCTTTTGATATTGTACACGTATTTTTTTCTCTTTCCTTTCTTTTTTTTTTTTTTAGATACTCTGTGCTTCATGTTTTGTGCTGTGTGAAACTGCACAGTTTAGTTTCTAATTCATGTTCAAGATCATAAAAAATTGAGGTTGTTCTGATTGTATTTTGTGATCCCCCCAATTTCTACCATTTTGTAGTGGATAATCCTGTCTTGTATACTGATTCTTTGAAACTTTTCTTACATAATTACTTACTTTTACTGCTGTTGCATTTGGTAAACTAGCTGGAAACTGGTATTTGTACATTTATATTCTTCCACTGGTCACCTTACGAAATCTGATTTGTATATCCCAAAATGTCTACTGTGAACACTTGGCCTTCCAAGGAAGGTCTTAGAATAGTCTTTTCTAAACACAAATAGTCTTCTTAACAAACAAGAAGAGCTACCCTCTATTATTTATAATTGTGGAAAGGAGTCTCACTTATTTTGTTGTGCTGAGTCTAGACTAACCAAGTACATACCTGACTCAGACGTCTTCATACCAGATTACAACCATATCCGCCTCAACCCTGCTCTGCCAATGCAAACAGGTCCAACGCTGTATATAAGCCAGTCTCTCACGTACAAATGGATCAATGCTTTTGAAAGCCAAGGCATTGAATCAATCTGGGTTGAAGTTAACATTAAGAAATGCAAACCCATTTTCATTGGTTTTTTTTATATATAGAAACCCCATATGAAATATGTTCTCCACACTGTAGCTGTAGTGATCACTCGCCTGTATGTATAACTTGGCTTAAACAAGGTTTTAAAAATCCTTGACCTGGACACAAAGTCATCACGTACAGATATTTTGATAAGAACTCCTTTCTACGTGATTTAGCTCAGTCATCATTTTCTCAAGTTTATCAGTACACTGATCCTGATTAAGCTTTTAAGGTTTGGCATAAAACTTTCATAGATATCTTCAACAAACGTGCGCCATTTAAGACTAAGAGGGTCAAATTCTGTCCTAAACCTCCTTGGTTAAACAGATGAAATAAAAAAAGCGATGCAGTAAAGTAAAGAGACAATCTACTAAGAAATAAACAGTTTGAAGAGTTTAAGAAGCAAAGAAATAAAAGTCACCTCAATGTTGTGCAGTTCAAAGAAGAAATATTTTAGAAACTTGCTTTGTAACGGCCAGAAAAAAAATAACTCAAAACCAATTTGGAATGTAACAAACATTCTTACAAGTAAGAACTCAGACAAAACATCTAAAGTTCTGCATGAAATTTCTTGTGATAATCTGAATAATCATTTCTCAAACATCGCCGATGAAATAATGAAAAAAGATAGATCTAATATAATTGACTTAAAAAACTGTTCAAAGCTTTCGTGAATCTAAAAACTATCATGTCAGAATATTCCATCCATTCATTGACGATTTATGATGTTTATTTTCATCTTGTACATATGAAACAGACAGGTACACGTGGTACTGATGATTTGGATGGAAAACATTCTAAAACTTAGTGCTCCTTTTATTAATGACATATTGACCTATTTATATAATGTCTGTGTTGATAAAAGTTATTTCCTAACATTCTTAAACAAGCCACTTTTTTAATCTGGAGATATAAAACTGATCCTTCAAATTTTAAAATACTACCTGCTGCATCCCAACCAGTGTGCTTTTAGAGTCAACTACTCTTGCCACACTGCGCTCTCATAGGTCTGTGGTTAACAAACATAGATAATTTAAAATTGACTAATGTTCCTTTTATTGATTTCGCAAAAGCATTTGATGTTACTGGTCATAAATACTTCTGAAAAAAACTGGATATCTATCACATTTCCAGTCAAGTCCTTTCTTTCATAAAATCGTTTCTATCAAATCAACTAATCGTCAACAATCTGTTTTCCTCAACAACAATCTACTTTTGTGCAACAAAAATTTTTAATGTGCCACAAGGATTAGTCCTTGGTCCTTTTTTTTTACTCTTTGTTAATAACTTCCCTTTACATGTCAAAGGCTCATGGGAACTCCTTGCAGATGATACATGATACATCTACCCACTCTAACCATTCTGACCTAAATCAGCTATCCATGAAATTACAAGAGAATGTTGATCAGTTGGTGAACTGGTCTGAACTCAACCATATGTCCCATAATGTACACGAAACAAAGTATATGATCATAACTTCGCGTCAAAAATGACAAAGATTAACTTCTCATAGGCCTTTTACATACATCAGTGACAAGCAGCTTGAAGAAGTCAGCACTCACAAAGTTTGGGGGCATCACCTTGGACAACAATATCTCATAGTCGCCTCATATTATTTGTATAAGTAAAGGTCTATCAGAAAAAAAGTCTTTCAGCTGTCAAAAATCAAAACTTTTCTAGATTTAAATGCGTGTAAACACTTTTACAAACGCATATATTCAGTCATCTATCAATTATGCCTCAACTCGTTTCGATTCTTCTTGTGACAATACGTTGAAACCTTTACATAGGGTCCATAAGCGAGCTCTGAAAGCAATACTTATAAAATCGTCTTCGTTAACATCAAAAGACTGTTTCAATCTAAATTCTCTACCTTTAACGCATAAACTTCAGAATAATACAGCAATAATGATTTACAGATTTATGAACGGTATGCCCTTCAACATTAACTGCTAAATTGCCGTTAAATCAGGCAAGATAAGACCAATAATATACTAACCCGAAAATCCCGAATTGATCTATTCAAAACTAGTCTTGTTTGTTTAATCAGGTGGAACGCATTGGAACTCTGTCAATTAACATCAAACAAATAGTTAGCATTGGTTCCTTTAAGGCAGGATATAGAAATTCATTATTTCAAACAATAACACATACTACATTAGCAGCATCTACATAAATATTCATCTTTTTCAAGCAACCCTAGTTTATTATCTTACAATATGTATAGTGTGCGTATGTGTGCGTGTGTGTGTGTGTGTGTGTGTGTGTGTGTGTGTGTGTGTGTGTGTGTACTTCAAGTTAATGTCCTTTTGAGATATATTGTATGCTACCTTACCATTCACCCCCAACCTGGCCCTTTCCTTTTTCCTTCCCCCTTTCCTATTCCTTGTACGCTATGTTACACGCTTTTCTATTGCGTTCGTTGTGTCAATGGTGTGGACAATAGCTAATTGTATTGACTGTGCAAGATAGTGTCATTGTTTGTTCCTTTCTATGTATTTGCATTAATTTGATCTTTAATTTGTTTTCTTTCGTTTTGCCCCAGGGCTGGTTGGAAAAAAAAGCATTTGTATTGGTTATCTGATTTCCCTGGTAAAATAAAGTCTCTCTCTCTCTCTCTCTCTCTCTCTCTCTCTCTCTCTCTCTCTCTCTCTTGGAGGGCATGACGGGTAAAGGGTCCGGACAGCAGCTTGTGTTTATTGATGCAAGAAATGTTGCTTTGTATGGTGTTGTTTTGAATTGTGTTAAACTGTTATACATCATGATTATTCAGCAAGTAGACAGTGTTGTTGAAAGTGTGTGACAATGGTAGACTTGGTGGGCCGCTATCGGCATCTTTTGCGGCAGACTGAACACCAAGTCAAAGGTTATCCGTAATAATGTCGATGTTTTTGAACAGGGAAAAAAACAGGGACACAAACAGTGAATGGCAGGTAACCTCAGTCGATGTCTGTGTTGCATTTATACTGTGCTGTGTCATCACAGCTCTGATTGACAGTTTTTGTAGAAATGTGTACAAAGTGCTCTTAACAGAAAGTGAACTGTGTAAGAAAAGATAAACCAAAAAGGAAGTGTGTCATGTGCTGTAGATGTGTTGTGTGCCAACACCTGTGTGTGTGTGTGTGTGTGTGTGTGTGTGTGTGTGTGTGTGTGTGTGTGTGTGTGTGTGAGTGAGTTGGACACGCACATGCAAGTGTTTACGAAATTACGGCAGGACAGCAAGACTTGATTGACAGATGTATGCAGACCTTCAGTAACAGTTTCAGCAACAAACAACATTACTTGGGAATGATCTTGGTGAGACTAAGAGGAATTATGTCAAAGTGAAACAACAATGTGAAGAAAGAAACAGAAGATGTGACAGACTTGAAGCTGACCACAGGTACTTGACAAGAGATGGTGACTGACATTACGACAGACATACAGTACTTTTGTTGAGTCAGATGGCAGAAAAGAAGAGACGCACCAGTTGACTGAACCACTTAAGGAAATCAAGGAAGAGATTGAGAAACTAAAAAATAGACATGAACAGACTAAGAAGACTTCTCTCGCAGATATAATCTTCGCTTCTTCGGGATTTCCCAAAAGCAGCCAAGCGAGACGTTCGACACATAAGCCAGTGCAAGAGAGAGATTTTTATTCTCAGTATAGTTAAGATGTAATTTGGTTTATTGTTACCATTTCTGATTTTATTATTCTACTTACAAATGTTAAATGTTTCCCTGTTATTTTTCCTTATGTTTTTTTATGTCTTTCAGATGTTATTTGTATTATGTTCGTTTTCTCATTAATTTATTTAGGTTTTATCCTTTTAAAATGTCAGTACAACACTATGTTAATCTGACAGTAGAACCTAGGCCCATAATTGTGAAATTTAGAAGATGGAGGGACAAAATGTCAGTGATTACGAACATGAACACCAGGCAACAACTGCAGGAAAAGGGGGTTAGAGTGGCTAATGATCTCACTAAAGCGCAGACCCCCAATTTTGAGTCGCACAAGCTGGGAGGGAAAAAAAGAGCATTCTTTAAGAAAGGTTAGCTGGTCATTGGCCCTCAATTGCCGGACCCTCGAACGTATGCCCAGGTGGTAGGGAGTGGGGAGGACTGCAGTGCTGTGATAGGTGTGAAATCGAAGGCTGGCAAGACACATGTTCAGAACATGGCTGTCGTGAATGACGAAGATGTGTCAGTCTCAAACAAATCGATATGCTGAGACTAGTCACCAGGGCGACACTCCGTGTCAAGGCAAGAAGCACGTTGGCAGTGGTAGTTTTCTTCTTCCCCTCCTCCTGTTCATGGGCACCCGGCCCACCCAGAGTCACGTCTCTCGCAGCTACACAGGGAGCAGGCGACACGGGTCGGAGACAATTAGCAGGGATTCCCTGAGTTGTGTCACTGGAAGGCGCTGTGGCACTGACGAACGTGCGTTGCGTGGAGAGCACGCATCGGGCAGGCAGGCATGCTTCCAAACCTACATTGGAAACCGGTCAAGCAAGTCGACAGCTTCGGGTCGTCGTGGCAGGGGGACAGGCGATGGAGTGAGCGACAGGAGCCTGCACTCGGTCGCCGCGAGAGAGCCATAGGTCTGGGCCGACCATTCACCTCAGTGGACATTTTAAAATCATAACATCGAAAGCTTGTGCGGCAAACTGCATGACCTTTCTTTTCTGAATTATGTAAATAAATTTGACTTTGTTACCCTAACGGAAACTTTACTTGGGTCATCGTTTGAATACAGTAATGTGTTTTTTGATTTACTGGAAGTTTCACGTACCAGCCACAAAAATCTTGTTTCACGGGAGGAATTCAAGAAGTACATTGTTGTTCATAAGAAAGACTTCACAAAAAGTGCGAAAGAAATAAAACTTGACTGCGACAAGGTTGTGGCTGTAAACATAGATAAACATGTGTTTGCCATTGACAGAGATGTTTATATAGTTGCTTGCTATGTCGTCCCGGAAGGAGGCCCTACATACAATGACAAACTGATTAAAGATGGTGTTTTACTATTGGAAAGAAGTACTATTGCAGCATTATGAAAAAGGCATGGATGAACTTGGGTTTGAAAAAGTAGTGTGAATGGCAAACTGTATATAGCCATTAGAAGTATCTTCACTCGGTGCTTGCATTATACTCGTGTGAAGAATGAGTATTTATATTATTTCGATTGTCCGAATGTAGTAAAACAAGGATGTCTCTTGAGTCCTCAGTTGTTTTCTTTTTTCATTAAAGAACTAGCTATGTAGTTATCTAGTAAAGGTAGACATGGTATTCAGATGATACCCAGATCAGTAGACATATTTTGTTACTATTTGCTGATGATGTTACTCTTTCATCTGGAACAGTTGTAGGTTTACAAAACCAATGATGAAATGTCTTAAAAGAAGAAGCAGATCGCTTATGTTAACTTAGATAAGACAAACACCTTCAGAAAGGGTGGACACCTAACTTTTAAAAGAAAGATGGTTTTATGGAAATACAAAAGTTCAAGACGTCAACTCATACAAGTATTTAGGAATGATATTTTCAACAAAATTGATGTTCAGTGATGCTTGGGCAGAATCTTTAAGGCAGGGTAAAAAATGGCGTGATTGAAATTCTGAGATCCTGAAGAAAATTTAATTGTATTGATTGTGGTATACTTTGGAAAAACCTTTTATGCACAGATAGAACCTTTAGCTACCTATGGAGCAGAAATTTGGGAGTTGTTAGAGGAAAATTCACAGATAGAAAAAGTACACGCGTATGCTATGAAGCGTTTTCTTAGGTGCCAATCTGCTCATCTAACACTCTCTTACACGGAGAGATGGGCAGGGCAGGAACCTCTTTACCCCAAGTTCTTATGTGAAATGTGCTAGATACTGGTGAAAATATTGAAGCTTCCACAGTCACGTTTGTGGAGACAGGCTTATGACATGATGCTGTTACACAAATGGAAAGAGGCAGAAATCAATGGGCTAATAATGTAAACAAAGTGCCATCAGAATAGGGTTTGGAACAGTGTGGATGACCAAGGAGTGGGTAATGGAACAGCAGTTTATTACAGAATTTTAAGATAGGCTCATCTGTTCTTTTAAACAGAACTGGCATTCAGATATGGAAACCAAAGAAAAGTATCGTTGGTTCTTCTAAGAATATATTCCATGCAGAAAAGTTTCTCAATGTTGTCACAAATAAATGGCTCAGAAATAATTACGCAAGACTTAGGTTACGAACTTCAGGTTTCAATGCGAATAAAAGATGGTTCGAGTGTGGAACGTCCACGGAATCACCATGCCCTTCATGTGGATTCACTACTGACAACGAAAAGCACTTTTTATTTCAGTGCACTGCATACGATGAAGTGCATGTAAAATGTTCATTTTCCACCTTGGATGTTTTTGAAAGGCAAGGTGTTGCTTCTTTGTTATCATCTGCTGACGATGCTATGATAAAATCAGTCGCTAAATTCTTTGCTGAAGGAACGAAAATCAGGCAGAAACATTTACAATAATAGCTTACTGAAAAAACACTACCTAATCCTGGAAAATACAAATTAAAAACAGGTGGAGGAGATCAGTAATATAGTCATCGCGTGACTGAGTGAATGGTGGAATTTATCTATAGTATTACATTTTCCCTTTTTGTATGTGTGGTGGTGTTGTTGTTGTTGTTGGTGGTGGTGGTGTTCTAATGATAAAGGAGTACTCGTGTCCACAAGGATATCCAAAGACTCTTTTCTACATGTTTTGTTTGTTTTGATTTGGTTGATCATTGAGAATAACTGGGTTATATTGTTTAGAATAAAAGGAGGAGGAATGTGTTATTACTCTGTTACTCCTCTTGTCATAAGACCTTTTGGTAATGACAATAAAATGTCAAAGTGTTTCTCTCTCTCTCTCTCTCTTACACACCACACACACACACACACACACCACACACACACACACACACACACAAACACCCGCAGGCACGCACATGCATGCACACACGCACGCACACACACGCACACACACACACACACACACACACACACACACACACACACACACGCACACACACACACACACACACCCACACACACACTGCATGAATGATAAAACATGGGCAAGAAACAAAAAGGGCAAACAGAAAAAAAAAACGCTGCTTTACAAATTTTAAAACCCTTTTAATCTTGCTTTGCTTCATGTTTAGTATATGTACAGAGTATTCATTGTCTACCAGCAATGGCAGCAGCATTAATCTCATTAAATAAAAAGGGAAATGCCCAAGGGTGGATCAGCTGCCCCTGGGAGTAAAAGTTGTTCCAGAAGCCAGGCATTATGGACGCCGAGGTAGTGAGGGTCCAAAATGCCACGCATGGAGGATGCAGGGGTAACAAAGGTCATGCATTTCATGCATTCAGGATGCAGGTGAAACGTGGGTGATGTATTCAATCCATGTGGATGAAGGGGTAACAAAGGTCATGTATTCTATCCATTAAGGAAGCAGGGGTAACAAAGGTCATGTATTTCATCCATTCAGGATGCAGGAGTAACAAGGGTCATGTCTTCCATTCATTGAGGATGCAGGTGAAACAAGGATCTTAAAAGCATCCAGTCATGTATGCTGAGGAAACAGTTGCTCAAAAAGCCGGACATTGTCGGTGCAAGAGGGGGAAGAGGGAGGGAGGGAGGGGGAGGGGGGGGGGGGGGGCAGAAGTTCTAGAAGCCAGTCAGAGTGGAGATGGAGGCTGACAGGTGCTCTAAAAAAATTCACCGTTGTGGAGGCAGGGTAACAGGGGTTAGAAGCTGGCCATTGCCGAAGTGGGGGCAAATCGGTTTCTAGAACCTGGATGATCAGGGGTACAGGATATTTTGCAAGGCCAGCTAGCATAAAAGTGAGAGTAGCAAGAGTTCTACTGGGCAGCCAGTGTGAAAGTGGGGGTTACATAGTTTTCAGAAGTCACAAGGTGTAGAGGTAGGGGTTACATGGCGTTCTGGAAGCTGCCCATGGGGAAAGTTGTGATTAAAGACATTCTAAAAGACAACGAGAGCAAGAAGTGGTAAGTTCGGGGTTGTGGAAGCCAGATGTGAAACCTGGGGTTGCATAGCTTATAGAAGCCTTGCCATCAATGTGCAAGTAAGCAACACACGGGATGTGAACACTGGCCATTCGGAATATGAGAATTACTGGAAACATGGTAGCCAGGCACACCTAGATACGAGGGTTGCGAGGGTTGTGGAAGCGGGTCATTGTGGAGGTGGTGATCACAGGGGTCCTAGAAGCTGGCTAATGTAGAAGTGGGGCTAGTTGGCGTTATATGAAAACCAGTCCTTGAAGACGGTAGGCTTAACATGAGATTTGAAAGCTATATGAAGCTTACAGATTCTGAGATTTTAGAGGTGTGGAAGGTTGGGGGTGGGGGATGGGGTAAACATGGATTCTGGAAGCCAACCATAGTGTAAGGGGGGTTTTCATGGGCTTCTGGAAGGCAGCCAGAGTAAAAGTGGTTTCCACGGGCACTGGAAGGCAGCCACAGTGGAAGTGGTGGTTACATGGGCACTGGAAGGCAGCCATAGTGGAAGTGGTGGTTACATGGACACTAGAAGGCAGCCGTAGTGGAAGTGGTGGTTACATGGGCACTAGAAGGCAGCCGTAGTGGAAGTGGTGGTTACATGGGCACTGGAAGGCAGCCATAGTGGAAGTGGGGGCTACATGGGCACTAGAAGGCAGCCATAGTGAAGATGGGGGTTACATGGGCACTAGAAGACAGCCGTAGTGGAAGTGGGGTTACATGGGCACTAGAAGACAGCCGTAGGAAGGTGGGGGTTACATGGGACTGGAAGGCAGCCATAGTGGAAGTGGGGCTTACATGGGCACTAGGAGGCAGCCATAGGGGAAGTGGGGGTTACATGGGCACTAGAAGGCAGCCATAGTGGAAGTGGGGGTTAGACTGATAGATAGATAGTCGGACAGATAGATGATTACATATTCATGTACAATCATACGTGATCTGATCCTTTGGATTTCCCATCAGATTCTGATTACATGCTGTGTTCTTCTCTCTGGTTGTGGCTGTTAGGTTCTGCTGTTAAAATTTAGGGCGCTCAAGGAGCGAGTTGTCACCAAATATTGTAGGCTATGTGTCTGGCAATTCTTATATTTCTGTGATCATGCTAATCATCTCCTTTAATTGTAGATGTATGATACTTTGATCATCTGGCAATGGAATGAAGGAGCGGGCGTAAGTGGGGACAGCCAAAGCTTGTTCTGGGTCTACGCCTTCACATAATTATTTTGGCACTTTTCTATAGTTGTTGTACCCCAGGTTTTGGCATGAGTTTGAATTCTGACACGCTTGATTGTATCTAGGCTATAGGTATTTTTGATTTTGTTTAGGTCACGTCATGGAGTTGTGTGCTTCAACAGGTCTGTTAACTACCTACAAAGAACTTTTGATAAAAAATTTTTAAAAATGCAAAGAATTGCAAAGAGAATATACCTCGCTCGTGAAATAATTTGGTTAACAATTTTTGTTTTGTACGTCGACCACTATTCAACTCCACCAATCATATTCTAGTTGCTTGGAAAAAAACCAACCAAATTAAACCTAAACAAGAAACACGTAATTTAGATTGTGTGTGTGTGTGTGTGTGTGTGGGGGGGGGGGGGGGGGGGGGGGGGGGGGAGGGGGGGGGCGGGTTATACCAATTAGTTTGTACAAAAAGTGAACATTAAAAAAGTCATAATGAACACAGGCTTAGAAAAAATCACAGAAACACTGCCAGTCAATAGGGGGAAAATGGTCAGTCAAAGCAAGGTAATCCTGCAAGCTGGAGGAGGGAGGGGGTGAGGGGGAGAGGGGGGTTATACCAATTAGTGTACAAAAATGAACATTAAAAATTCAAAATTAACACAGGCTTCGAGAAAATCACATAAACGCTGCCAGTCAATAATGCGACAAATGATTAGTCAAAAGCAAGATAATACTGCAAGCTGGCACAAAAAAAGATAACACACAACACACACACACACACACATCCACACACACCACACACACACACACCCACACACACACACAAAACACACACCACACACACACACAAACACAACCACACACGAAATTAAACACTCCAACGTTTGATCGAGACAACGTCGACAGTCAACTGCGAGAATTCTCCTACAACAGTACAGATTATACTCTAGACAGTCAGCACAGCGATTTCATCAGGATCAGTACAGATTGCTTTGACATTCAGCAAATAGAATTCCCTTCAGTCAGTAAGATAAACATTGACAGTCAACAAAGAGATTTCCCTTCAACCAGTACAGATTATACTCTGGCAGTCAGCAAAGAAAATTCCCCTCAATTAGTACAGACATACTCTAAAAAGTCACTCCCCTCCCCCCAAAAAAAAATTCCCTGAATTAGTACAGATTATGTAACATTCGGTCAATCAGTACAGAGAAAAACGCCGACGATCGACAACAGAATGACAGCCAACACACGGTGAGGCATCAGGCCGAAGCGGAATTTCCGCCATCGGCCGGGTTTCGTGGTGGTGCTGGTAAGGTTGGCGTATTTTTCAGCGGTGCCAGCCCTGCAGGTGCAGTGCTCGGGGTCTGGCGGGAAGCCGGTGATCTTCATGCCCTGATCTGGGCTCTGGAGGGCAGCAGAACCTGATGCCGTTGTAGTGCCCTGTGAGGCATCCTCATTGGTCCTTCACGAGTCGCACAGTCTGCTCGTGAAGATACAGTGCAGTTCTACACACACACACCACACACACCCACACACACACACACACACACACACACACACAAGGCGGTTGTTTTTTCACTGTTGTTATGCTGACGATTTACTTTGTGAGGAGGCGTTATATCAATGCCACTTCTGAAAAGATGAGCAGTATATACAAGTAAGTCACCGCCCCTTGAAGAGTAAAATCGTTCATTTCTGTGTATTTATTTTTTCACGGAATATACTTTATTCTTTACTTGTTTATTTAATGTTTTTATTTATTTATTGACACATTTTCAAACTGTCTATTTAGCCTAATATAATTTATCACCATTCATTCGTTCGTTCCCGATTTTATTCACTTCATCAACGTATGTCGGTTTCTACTTGTATTCAAAATAGATTTCAATTACCATGAGGTGCCATTTGTCTTATATGTGTCATCACACGTACTACCCTCACACTGGCATTTGTAAGTGTTCATGTGCACGCAGATATGAAGCGCTGCACCGTGCATACATAGACATGTATGTACGTGCACACATTTTTAACTGCACGTACGTAAATGACGTCGAGGGAACTATTCGGAAAACTGTTGCCCATTCTCACTTTAAATCTACATTGGACGGATGAATGTTTTGAGAAATGAAATAGCTAGCGGATTCGGGTTTGTTACACGAAATCTAAATATACAATTAAGATTTTCAATACACACCACATAAGTTTATGCCATGCTGATAGCTTTGATTTACATGCATAACACACCAGCGTACGGTGAGGTTCTTCTTTGCGTTGATTCTAAGTCATTTTGCAGTCACGTACGACACGTGGTGACTGTAAATCTAACAACACACCCAACACACACACACACACACCACACACAACACACACACACACACACACACACACAAATATGAAGCTAAACACTTGATTATATTGTTTATTTTCGAGGAATAAGCAAAGACGTCAGCTGGATCCTATCGTTTGTGGCTAAGGTCCACAAAACAGAGAAAGAAACTGTCAACTGTATATAAAATTTTTCAAACTGTCATGAACCTGTCAACCGTTATGAATCTCTCAACTGTCGTGAACCTTTCAACTGTCATGAACGTTTCAACTGTCATGAACATTTCAACTGTCATGATACCTTGCAACTGTTCGTGAACCTTTCAAAACTGTTATGAACTTTTAAACTGTCGGGAACCTTTCAACTGTCATGAACCTTTCAACGGTTATGAACCTTTCAACTATCATGAACCTTTCAAAACTGTCCGAAGATTTCAACTGTTATGAACCTCTCAACTGAAACTGTCATGAACCTTTCAAAACTGTCATGAACCTTTCAACTGTCGTGAACCTTCAACTGTCATGAACCTTTTCAAACTGTCATGAAACCTGTCACACTGTTATGAAACATCACATATGTCATGAAACCTGTCAACTGTTATGAACCTTTCAACTGTCGTGAACCTTTCAACTGTCGTGCATCCTTTCAACTGTATGAACCTTTCAACTGTCGTGAAACCTTTCAACTGTCATGAACCTTTCAACTGTCATGAACCTTTCAACTGTCGTGAACCTTTAACTGTCGTGATCCTTTCAACTGTTAGAAATTGCAACTGTTACGAACCTGTCGTTATGAACCTTTCAACTGTCATGAACCTTTTTTCAACTGTCATGTGAAACCTTTCAACTGTCATGAACCTTTCAACTGTCGTGAACCTTTCAACTGTAGTGAACCTTTCAACTGTCATGAACCTTTCAAACCTTAAAATGAACGGCCATGAATCTTTCAACTGTCATGAATCTTTCAAGCTGTCATGAACCTTTCAACTGTCGTGAACCTTTCAACGTCATGAACCTTTCAACTGTTCGTGAAACGAACCTTTTCAACTGATTGGTGAACTGTCGAAACTGAAACTGTCATGAACCTTTCAACTGTCATGAACCTTTCAACATGTCGTGAACCTTTCAACTGTTCATGAACCTTTCAACTGTCATGAACCTGTCAAACACGTTATGAACCATCACAATATGTCATGAAAGCTGTCAACTGTTATGAACCTTTCAACTGTCGTGAACCTTTCACAGCCGTCGTGATCCTATTTTCACTGTTATGAACCTTTAACTGTCGGTGACCCTTTCAAACTGTCATGAACCTTTCAACTGTCATGAACCTTTCAACTGTCGTGAACCTTGTCAACTGTCGTGATCCTTTCAACTGTTATGAACTTTCAAACTGTCGCGAAACTTTCATACTGTCATGAACCTTTCAACGGCAGTGAAACCTTTCAACTGTCATGAAACTTTCAACGTTCATGAACCTTTAAATGTCGTGAACCTTTCAACTAGTAGTGAACCTTTCAACTGTCATGGAAGCTTTCAACTGTCATGACACCGTTCAACTGTCAGTGAACCTTTCAACTGTCAATGACCTTTCAACTGTCGTGAACCCTCAACTGTCGTGAACCTTTAACTGTCAATGAACCTTTCAACTGTCTGTGAACCTTTCAAAAATGTCGTGAGGCCTTTCAACTGTCGTGAGCCTTTTCAACTGTCGGAACTTTCAACTGTCACGAACATTTCACTGTTATGAACCTTTCAACTGTCGTGAACTTTTCAACTGTCAACGAACCATTCACATATGTCAGTGAAACCTTTTCAAACTGTCACGAACATTTCAAGTTATGAACCTTTCAACTGTCCGTGAACCTTTCAACTGTCAACGAACCTTTCAACTGTCGTAAACCTTAAACTGTCGTGATCTTTCAGACAGTCGTGAAACCTTTCAAACTGTCAATGAAAACTTTCAAAACTGTACGAGCCTTTAAACGGCGGGGAACCTCTCATCTAAACCTAGAGCCCTTTCAACCGCGTTGAACTTTCAAATGCCCTACACTTTTACATGTCTTGAACTGTAGTAGTCTTGAACAGTTTCAACGGCTTGGAACCTTTCAACACCCATGGGCACCTTATGGCTGCTTTACACTTGTTCAAACTCTCCTGACCACTTTCAACTGTTTTCAACAATTAATTGCATCACTTTCAACGTCCATGGGACATTTCCAACACGCCTTTGACACTTTCAAGGTCACTGGAAACTTTCAAGGGTATTGGACACTTTCAAGTGTCTGGACAGCTTCAAGTGTCTGGTTTCTGACTACCATTGTCAGTGGCACACGCCCACAGAGGGGATTTGTGCACTAAACACTGTATACTAAGGTAAGAGGTTTTGAGGTCTTCGGATTACAAGTTGAGCCAGAATTTAATGTTTAAACTGATAGTTGACCAACCATGCCGGTTGCGGTGAATCACCGGTGGCGGAGGCTACAACCGCCAGGAGGTTAACGCGGGCCAGTGTAGCAATACATTTCGTCTATGGTTTATCAGTGATCCAGGAAAATCATCGTTTAACTGCAATCTGTAACAGGACAGTCTGGGAGGGGACTGTTTCTGTGTTGCTCAGCCTCTATCAACACGCCTAAACTCCCACCCCTTATGACCCCCTTTCATCTCTCATTCATGCTCATCACCGCCCTTCTCCCCCCCCAATCACTTACCTTCAGGTTACTACCAGAATTGACCCATTCTCAAAACACATCTTGATATCTGTCTTCTCTTGCACTCTCTTGCGAAGTTACATGCTTGTATGCAATGAAAGCAGAGATGTCATTTTAGGACGTATTTTGGTTCCGTCTGAAAACAAACTAAGTCAAAATGACGATTTTGGCAGGTGGACCAGTATGGCCTCAGGACTGATAAAGCGCCTCGAGGCTGAACCAAAAGTCCAGTGTATATTACAACGAGTTGCATTGCTCACCATCGTTTCAGACAGTAAATTGCCAAGATAGCCGAGTACAGACTCCAAACATGGCCTTCGGGGATTCGACTGTCTTAAAAAAAAAATCTTAACTTCCGCCTCCTAATGAGATCCGAGTTAAATGTCCTATATTTCTTTGTGTGGTTGCTTATAACCCCTGACTTATGGAAAACAAAGTCAAAAAAAACTTTAAAATCACTTTGGAGTAGTGGGAACGAGTGTCTCCAATCGAGCTGTGTTGTACCACTTTCTTATGGGTTAAATGGGGTTACCCGCGCCGATGTTACGAAGGAAGTGGGAACGTTAGTGAACACATGAGGCCAAAAGAGAGGCCCCAAACCGCAGTGTGGTGTGTGTGGGTGTGGTTGTGTGTGTGTGTGTGTGTGCCGCGCGCGCGGCGCGCGGAGCGCGCGGTTGGTGTGGTGTGTGTGTGGGTTTGTGTGGTATGGTAACCAGAGGGGATGGAAGGAAAAATAAGAATGGGGGTAGAGGGGGGGAAAGGGCGGTAGATGATCTGCGAAATAGGGGTAAGGTGCCCTTTATATGTGTGTGTGTGTGGTGTGTGTGTGGTGTGTGTGGTGTGTGTGGTGTGTATGGGAGGGCATGTGAGTTGTGTGTGGTGTGTGGTGTGTGTGTGGTGTGTGTTGTGTGGTGTGTGCGTGCGCGCGCGGGTGGTGGTGGTGGTGGTGGTGGTGTGGACCAGGCGGGGTGGTGTGGATGTTGTGTTGTGTGTGCGTGGTGTGGGTGTGTGTGTGTGTGGTGTGTGTGTGTGTGGTGTGTGTGCGTGGGTGTGGCGTGCGCGTGCGCGTGCGGTGTGTGTGTGTGAAGAGGTGGTTGAGGTTGGAATGGGAGGGAGGTAGGGGGGGGAGTGGGGGAGTGGGGGGGGGGGGGGAAACGCGTGCGAGCTGTGTTCTTGTTTGGTATCAGGTGTAGGGGTTAGAGAAAAACTGAATGGGAAAGCGAGGGGTGGGCACGCAAGGGCAGGATAGGGATGGGAGATGGGGGTGAGGGGAGGGAGACTTTTTCAAACCAACTTATTTACCAGGCGAGTTGATTTCTATTAAAAAGAAGCTGTAATACGGCTAATCAATAATGTCATTGATTTTTTGTTTTTTTTAGTCCCTTACTCTATGATGTCGGTTAGTTTCTTCCTCCTAAGCGTATCCCTAAACTTCACCGATGCTATGCCGCAGCGTAGTGTTGCGTAATCGCCTTGCTTCTGCTTTTTTTTTTTTTTTTTTTTAGGCTGCAGGCAATAACAAAACATCATGGTGACAAAGCCACTCCACCACACGCTTTCCCATCCACTCCCCTAGTCGTACCTCCTCTCTGTCCCTCCATCCGCTCTCTCTCTCTCTCTCTCTCTCTCTCTCTCTACTTTACACCTTCTTCCGTTCTTAACCTGAAGCCGGACGTGGACGCAGAGCAGTCACAGTATGTATCCGTATGACATGCAAAGCGCCGAACAAGATGACCGCCAGATCCGCAGTATCTCTGAGAGGAGGGAGAGAGAGAGAGAGAGGAGGAGTCGAGTGAGAGGGAGGAGAGAGAGAGAGAGGAGGAGAGAGGGGGAGGAGGAGAGAGAGATGGAGAGGAGAGAATGAGAGAGAGAGAGAGAGAGAGAGAGACAGACAGACCCGACAGACAGACAGACAGCGAGAGGAGCGAGCGAGAGAGAGAGGAGGATGAGAGAGAAACGACAGGACCGACGGAAGACAGACACGCACGCACGGTTGTTTAAGTATCGCGCACACGTGCGCAAGTGTGTGTGTGTGTGTGTGTGTGTGTGTGGTTGTGTGTGTGGTGTGTGTCGGTTGTTGTGTGTGTGTGCGTGTGTGGGGCTGTGTGTGTGTGCGTGCGGTGGTGCGTGCGGGCGTGCGTGTGAAAGAGGAGAGAGCGAGAGAGATGAGAAGGAGAGACGAGCGAGAGGAGAGAGCGAGAAGGAGAGAGAGAAAATGATTATGCTAATGCTGATAATGTTGATCATGCGGAGTGAGATGAGGGGGAAACACGGGGGGAACGTTCCTACGAACCTGTTCCCACGGTGAAAAATTTCGAACAGATACATGACCGTCACATGGAAACACACATAAAACAGTGCACACACACCACAACACACACCCAAACACACCTAGAGGAAGAGTAAGACAAAGAGACAGGCAGAGAGTCGGACAGACGACAGGCAGACAGCGCAGGACGGAACACACACACACACAACACCACAACAACACACCACACACACCATCAATGAAAACTGAACGCAGATAAAACAAAGCACAAAACAAACCAACAACAAAACAACAACCAAAAACCAGAAAGAAACGGAGAAAGAGACGAAAGAAAGGGAACAAATGAAAGAAAAATATAGGAGAATATACTTTTTCCAAGTGAGGGAAACAGAGAAGAGAAAGAACATGCACTATTCATAGGACTCTGGCTTTGTCCGTTCTGCTGAGAATGTCAAAAGATATGAATAGCGGTGTTCCTGAGTGCATTTATGCAGGCTCCTATCCGCGCGTTCGGTCAAAGGACCCAGCTCTGAGCAATTTCCAACCACGTCGTCGGCCAACCAATGGACGGCCTTTGTGCGTAGAGCCGATTGAGAGCGGCGCTTTTGGCGCCATTTCTGTAATTTCCCGCGTCATCAGTTCAAATTTCAATAAAATCACAAAACTCTTGCTTTTGAATCGAACTTTCATTTCATTAGTCTTATTTTTTTTGTGGTAGCGACGCATTCTTACGAATCCGTGCCGAAATGGCCTTTCTCTGTAAACCGAAACTGACTATAGATGGTACATAAAATTCAAAATGTTCCAGAGTATACAAGCTGTCAACCGAAAATGAAAGTAGATGGACATGAGGAACATCAAAATTTAAGACTCTAATAAGCATGTAAACCGAAAATGACTATAGATTGGTCACATAAAATCCAAATAGCACTGCTATATGGCAGCGGTATCTCTTCAGGAGAGACCAATGTGAATTGACGGACACACACACACACACACATACCAACCCCCCCCCACACACACACAAACACACACACACACGCAGCGCAACGCAGGCACGCACACACGCACGCACCACGCACACACAAGCATATGATGCAATACACAAAGTCAAACCATGCCATAAACCTGGAAAGCCCCAAGACTTCCCTCACATTTCAACCCTCTCTCCCAT
Organism: Conus betulinus; assembly: GCA_016801955.1. Classification (NCBI taxonomy): domain Eukaryota; kingdom Metazoa; phylum Mollusca; class Gastropoda; order Neogastropoda; family Conidae; genus Conus; species Conus betulinus. The sequence continues at coordinate 3,690 of JADBJO010023775.1, read as the reverse complement.
ATTTTCCCTACAGTACAAACGACAGGAAGAAGAAAAAAAAAAGAAGAAAATACAACCATGATACTTCCTACTAAATCGCAAACTACTTACCTCTGAAAAACTGTACACCAAAAAACGATCAAAAGACACCACAGGTATGATATCGTATCACCACGTTTGGTTTTGCGTTTGAACGCAAACAGACTTCGATCTGGACGAGCTTTAGATCGATTCTGGCATGGGAGCAGAGAAAGCGCGGGCTTTTATAGCATGCACCGTAGCAGAATTACGTAGTATTATTTCGGACTGCTATAAAGCCGATGGGACTAAACCCAATCAATGCAGGGCCACAGTCTCCTGGAGCGAACCGGATAGGTGTATGTCCGAAATGCATAGGTCATTACTCGACGCCATACTGACCACAGCGGGCTCACTTAAATGCTGCTAAACACGTGTCACTGGGATTGGCAGGGCAAACGTGACATGACTCAATTTCCGGACGAGCTGATAAAGCCCTTTCCGATGACAGTTTCCGTTTTCGGACTACCAGTCGTTCCAGTTTATGCCATTCAATCCGTTGCGTGTTCAGTATTAAATGATGTCGCTGTCGTTCATGTTGTGTGGTTGGTGTTGTTGTTATTCTTTGTGTTTGTTCAGCGAGTCAGTGCAGTATGTTCTGCCTGCAAAATATTGAAGCGAGGTTGCATGTCATTAATCCGTCGGGTGGGACCTCGGAAGGTCAAACCAGGGCATACTTCTAAAAGCGTATGGCACGGATACCTTAGATGTATGGCGGAAAAGCCTATTCCTGCACAACGTAAACATAGACAGGAAACACACCACACAAACACACACCAACACACCCACACACACACCACACACACACATACACAACAACACAACGCACGCACGCACGGCACCGGCACAAACGCACACGCACACGCACACATACACCACACACCACACACAACACAGGGGTGCTTTAAAGACACACAGGCAAGAACGAACAATTAAGGTTAATGTTTACTTCTGCACCAACTCCATTCCCCCCACACTCTCTCCTCTCTCTCTACCTCTCTCCTCTCTCTCTCTCTCATTCCTCTCTCCCCACAACACACACACACACACAGTGCGATCGCATCAACACACACACAAACACACCAAAACACACACACCACCACACACAACTAACACAAACACGTGCCACCACCCACACACACACACCCACAACCACGCGCGCGGCGCGCGCGTGCGCATACACGCAGCACCCACACATGCGCGCGCTCAAACCACACACACACACACACAACACACACACAAACACACACGCACACACACACACACCACACACACACACAACACACACTTCCTGTGACTTTATTTTCAAACCGTCTTGCAATTCTTGAGTTGGAAGGCAATATTTGTTTTTCTGTTTTGGTTTTTTTTTTTTTTTTTTGTTTTTTTTCCACCCCCCCCCCGGGGGGCCGCCGAGACTGCGCATTCGGACGGTTTGACCACATATATAGTGTATTGATATGACAAAGTTGCGTGCGCGACGTGCTGTGGATATCTCGAACGGATCCCGTATCAATATAAACAATCCTAGGTGATACTAAGGAGGGGGGCGGAGGGGGGGGGGTGGAGGGGGGCAAAACGGGAGGGGGGGTGGGGGGCAGTTAGGACGGGAGGTTGGGGGTGGGCGTGTGGGAAGGATGAGGGAGGGTGGGTGGGGTTTAGGAAGGTAGACGCAGTTCTCTTTCATAGAAACGGGAAACCAGCAAACCGATCTTCACGCGTAGCTAGATTTTGCGAATTCAATAGGTAAAATGAGTGGGAGCATTTGTCATTACTAAATTGGAGGAGAGGAGATTTCTAATGTTTGACGTTACGAGAGATCGGCTTCTCCGAATGCGGTGGTAGAGCACGCAGTGTTTGAGGGTTGCTTTTTGCCATTAGTTTACCCGTGGCATTTTCTTCTGTCCCTTACAACAGTTCTTCGCTGACTGCTGAGAGAACTATTTGGAACCTGTGTTTTTAAAAAATAAATCGTGTGATCAGAACACCATTGATAGCTTACGCCGGACAGATTCCAGAAATGGATATATAAAGCAGAGTGGACACAGTCCTCAGATTGATGTGTGCAACGTTATTTGCTTTATGCCTATAAACATGTCATCATTTTGTGAATTGCTGTCGAAAATCGGAGAAAATGGCGAGAAATGTGGCAATGAAAACGGCGGAGAAAGTGGCCCCCCCCAAAAACGGCATGAAATAGAGGAAAAGTGGCAACACGGGATCAATTGTGTCGCCGTTATATAGCTGCGACGAACGGCTAATACGCAGCACGCACGCAAACCCAAACCCACCACACCAACACACACACACACACACACACACACACAACACACAAAAACACCATCAACACATTAACTACGCTTTTGTTGTCTATTTAGAGTCATGTCATATCTAGGCTTTGCGCTGACCAATTTCTAGTATGGCAAATTAGGAGAATTATCTCAAACATCGCATTGTCAGAATCATCAGGTAAGTTCCCAAATTTCTTTAACAGCTTTGGGCTTTGGGTTCATGACTTCACAAATGCCAAGAATCCAGTGTGTTCAGCTGTCAAAGGAAAAACTGAAAAAAAAATGCTGACATGACTTGGCTAACTATGTAATAAGATTCTGTTTGCTTTGTCTGCGGACAGCTTATTTATTTTCTACCTGAATTGAACCAGAGGCAACCCTTCCCGTGCCAGACCCTGAGACGCGGCAAGACTGGCCAGAACTGTCAGCAGCAACACAAGTTCAAGTGTGGGGGTCTGTGTTTGGTTCAAAGGCTTCAGCATTTAAAGTCAGAATTCAGGGTCTGCTGTGACACGCACGAACAACTCCTGCTGGGTTTGCGTAATATCATGCGAGACACTGCAGACTTCACTGACAGCTTAGCAATGGTGGCTGTGGCCTGATGATTTCAATGTTGTTCGTATGGAAACATTCTCAGGAGGATAAGCACGCCTTCTGTGGGGTTGTGGGGTTCAGCATAGCCCGTATTGTGGGCTCGCGTGTTTGTTCTGACGATAGACCTTTATGGTAAAGTTTAAGAAAAGCTGTTTCAGGCTGTGTGTGAATCAGCCCCCACCACCACACCGCTAAACATCCTTCAAAAAGTATGTTGCGATTAATTGGGAAAAAAACTTGTGGTCAACCTCGTTTCAGAAGAAGTTTGAGCATCAAAACAAACAAAAAAAGAGGTGGTCGTTAACAATACTGAAAGAGATGGAAAAACGTAATTAAATCAGAAATAAAGGTAGAAGAGCCTATAGTATTCAGGCCTAGACAGGGAAGCTGTGTTAAACAGTGAACTGGTTCAGTCTGCGCGGTGTGAAGTACAGTCAGATGCGGGGTCGCTGCTTTGACTAGGCTTCTGCATGTATAGAAATCTGCACTGAGAACCTAAATGTGTTATCAGAAATGACTTGTGAACGTTGTGTGGTCACATGTCATGATACCAACATTGCACTTTCTTCCCTTACTAAACGTACGGAGGGTTATGGCTGGTTGTTGTTTTACATAACCAAATCACTTTGTAAGGAAAACCCTTTGATGAATATTCAGGGGGGAGGGGAAAAAACTATTTCACTGGTGCATTCTGCGAATGAAAAGCTTTTGCAATAGTTTGACGTATGAGCATCTCCTGAGAAGATTAACT